>DWLR01001041.1:0-20319 GCA_018246295.1 Papilio alexanor hazarajatica
TATATATATATATATATACGCAAATTCTGGAATATTTTTAACAACATTTCCCACTAAAAGTTTTGTGCCGCCGCTGAGCAATGCACCGCTAACTTTTTTTGTAAAAAGCCAGATATGTTTTGATTTAGTTAGTGCGTAACATAAGGACATATATCGTACAAAGTTTCATCGCCAATTCTACAAATATGATTACATTAACAATTGCCCGGTAATTTTAAATTGAAAAACTGATGTTGTAAGCCGAAAATGCAGTCGCAATCGCGCGGCGGAGATACTAATCTTTTAGTATATCTAATCTACTGAGCATTCTGGTTCTCAATGATATATGATGTACATGTAAATGACGCTAGGTACTCTAGGCCGCTAAATGTATTCGACAGAAACATATTAACCTCTCAAGAACCAGATAACTGCGGCAGTCGAGGAGACGTAGTAGACGAGAGTAGGCCATATTCTAAGTAAAGAAATATAGAAAAAGATAGCTACCGTCAAACTAACCGTCTCATATCGGAGCGGTTTCCTGACCGCCAGGTAGCGGTCCACCGATATCCACATGAAAGTGTAGACGGAGACGGACCAGAGCGTGACCTCGAGGTAGCCTGCGAGGCGGCACACCAGGCCGCCGAACACCCAGCGACCTGCCGCCGCCGCGTGCACCGACAACGGCACGAGTAGCAGCCCGCACAGCAGGTCCGCCACCGCCAGCGACAGCAGATAGTAGTTGATCACCTCGTGCGCAAGCCCTGTGATGACGTCATGTCACGTTACAACGACGTTTACTGCAACGGCACGGCACGGCCTTGTGACGTATTGGAATCGAATCGGTTAGTTTACCTTTGAAGTTGAGGAAGGCAGCTATGATGAGCAAATTGGAGACCACGATGGCGATTCCCACGACGGCGATGACGGCAGCCTGCGTGAGCGACTCGAAGGCTCCGAGCGGCGAGTCCGCCACGCTCACCTCTGCGCCCGCCGCCGTCGCGCCACCCAGCCGCGCCGGCATGACGGGGGGTCTGCCGTTATCGGCCTCACGCTAACTAACGTTTAACATTTAATGAATATCTTGGATTATCGTATCATACAAACAGACAGTTAGCTTGAAATTGTATGCTATTCCATTAAACTCAGTATTCGAAAGCTATCAGTTTTGTTCACAAAGTCTAACTTATCTGTCACTTATCAGAACTTATCAGAAGCGGCCGCGCGCTGAACGCGCGGACTGAGTTCCGAAGGTTTCCCTATGAATAATAATCATATTTCATCGTTTTCTATAGATATGTAATTGACCGTAGATGCGTGACACGACCACAGAGTAAGCATATATTAAGCAGCACGTACTCAAGAGCCCCTATACCTACTATAAGACGCGATGCTATAAAACTATTTTGAACTTTGTTATTTTCAGATATCGTATAATTCTTATGGATCCGAAATGAATTAGAGTAGTAATAATAAGCAAGCCACATTTCGGTGCAGTTTATTTATTTTCACCATAACCTCTAAACAAAACGCGTCGATGTCAGTTTATTTGCTGTAAGCGAGAGGCGAGCGCAAGCGCATCGCTCGACCGCGCTATTACGTATAGAATACAGGCGTTTGTAATAGTATCGTGATCGAGTGATGACAGCCGTATATTCATTCTATCTCCTCGCTCAGCGATCTTATATTCTACATTTGCTTGGCTCCTAAGAGCCGTATCGTGATGTTAAATCGTCTAAAGCGTTTCGTAATATTTGGGGTGTTTGATGCAAATATATGTAATTTTCAAATCCAATTTTTAATTTCTGAGATTTACCGATTTTTGTCAGAAATGAGAAAAAATTGCATCGACATACGACTTTTGTTGTGAAGTGAAAGATTATGTCAACACAACCTATAGGACACACAGCTTTATAACTATAGCTTTGCTCCACGGTGACTGCTACAGAAGTACTTGGTGGTTAAAATTAATGTATGTGTGTGCGTATATGTAACTATATACATAATATTTGGAATAATTCACTAATGAAAATTCCATGTAACTTAACCTGGCAATGGAAATATTATATTGACTTAGTAGCTTAAAATTTTTTAAGAGTTACTCTTAAAGCATGAGGGCTCCATCGCCAGCCTTCGCTTGGGATGTAACTTTATTAATGTTGTGGAACTGAGAGACGCCAGTGGTTTTAATTCGGACAGCCATTCCCTTGGAAAAACTAGATTCGAGGGCCCCCAAAAGCCAAGCCAAAGTAACTCTTAACACTATATAAATTGGTTTTGTATACTTCATCGTGTGTGTACAAGGTGGAGCTTTTCTAGCTTTTTTCTAACATCTAGGTACTAAATTATGGATGATCGTTTACAACTTTTCGGGAGGTTTCGATAAGCACGACATGCTGGACATGCACAGAGGCGCCGCACACATCAGCTCGCGTCGCTCGGACCGGTGGCACACTAGCGCACAAACAACCAAACACAAAGTCCAATAACAGTGTACGCTGGAGTCCGGCGGCGGCGCAGCGCTCGTGCCGCGCCTCCCTCGCTCGGTGTCGCGCCCCTCCTGCATCCTACGCTCGAGATATATTGCTGAAACGTGATACATCCACAAATAATATACATATGACACAAGTAAATATTCACGTTGTACTCCGTAAATCAATAGGTATTTTCCGTTTTAGGTCAGTTCCCCTGCCGGAGGTGGGGCTTTATAGCCGTGGACTGGTCACTCACGGTTAACCAAGACGAACCCAGGACCGGTCCATAGTGCATGGCCGACCGAGGTGGACACCAATGAGCATTATAGGCCTGCTTTTAGTCTTCGGAGACTGAGAGACATAGTCGATGTCAAGTCGCAAAGGAAGAGGAGTGTTGGTATTGCGGTGCGCCACTCTCGTGCGAAAGCGTTCGCGTACCCCTACCAATATGCGCGGAGAGAAAATTGTGAGGTTTTAGTCGGGCCGAGTTGAACGTAATCCGCATTTGACGCGAAGACGGATATGCGTAGGCATTTCCTGACATTTAAAAAAGGCAGGGTCAGGTATTTTCCAAGAAGTTGGTACTGCACCCATCAGCCAACATCTATTAGTCCTCTTCCTACAATATATGAGGTCGGCACAACAGGTTTTCGTCTTTAAAATCCAAATCCGTCTTTTCAGTAGGTAGACTTTAACAATATCGAAGCTAAAACCATGAAACTTTTTATTAAGGAACTTGATAAGAAATAAATAAACTGCATTTTCGTAAAGTGCGCATATCCTACTAACCTTTACATTCACCATGCTCCTTATTGTATTTATCACTGGTGCTACTTTCAGGTTTTTCCTAACATATTCGTTCCGTACTTAATCCATTCGTGTAACGTCTCAACATTAACAATTTTGCTGCATGCACCCTCTTTTCATCCGTCCCTTTGACAGCTCAACACTACGTTACATACAATAGACATCTTTTGCTGGTTTGTAAATTTTACCCTTTACTTTAAGTGACCACGTAGGTCGCTTGTTAACTGCTTGAAATATCGCTACTTCATCCATCCCCTTACTTAGGTTTTAAAGCAATTGTTTAATTTTTCAGTTATACTCATTTCTGTTTATTGATATCAAACTTGTTATTTATATACCCACCTTTTTGTGCCTCACTGGCACTTCACAGCACTGCCCGTTAATTTCACTTTAAGTAAAAAAAAACACGCGACCGGCGCGCACCCTCACTTACAAAATATTCAAATGTTTATATTTAAATCATATTAGCTTATTTTCATGTGCAGCTCACAGTACATGTAAAGAAACGCCCCCTTTCTTTTACCCCATCGCAAAGTTATTTAAGAACGATTTACGAATAATTTAAGAATGAACTTGTGAAAAAGCACAAATCGAACCCCCGACGCTCCGGTCCCGAGCGCGACCGATGCGAAATGGCGCCGCGAACGGTTGCCGCGCGGCCTACTTATGTAACCGAAGGGAAGTAACGTTCTCCTCTGCTATAAGTAATCTTATAAGCGAAAGCGTTAGGTCGACCGCTCACAAACACTGTTAGAATTTTGAAAATTTCTCAAAAACATTACAATTAAAATAATTTCATGTTCTTGAAGCTTCAGGAGTTTCTGAATAAAAGTGTATATTTAAATCTCGATTTAGAAAAAAAGAGGAACAGAGGGCCAAATAAGCATGACTGCCATGACATGATGACATGCGCGCATGCCCGGGGCGCGCGGGGCGCACGGGGCGCACGGGGCGCGCGGGGCGTAGGAGGGAGGGTTTAGGAGTCAAGGTCAAGGGCAATCGCCGGCTCCACCGATCGATACCGTGCAGGGAGAGCCCGCGGCCGCGACATGCGCACCACGGACAGGTCGCCGGGACCACTGACACAAAACGAGCGAACTGAAATTTTATCAGCTCTTAAGTGTAGTAGTGTAGTGGTAGGAATTCAATATTTTTTATTTATTAACAAAGTAAATGACAAAAATGTGCTTAGACCTAAGTTAAAATAAATTATGAAAACAAATTCGATAAGGGATGGGAGAATAAGGGCGCAAACGAGAAATTTGTTGGTCGTTTAGCACAATCTAGGAGACAAGTGTTGGGTATCAGTTCAAGGATTGACGGACGGAGCAGCGCCAACCCCAACACTGATAAGCCACATCTGTTATCGTCGCAAACGCAACGATAACAAATGTGGCAATATATGATAACGACATAAGTGACGATAACTTTAATGTAAATAAAATATATTAAATTCATTTGTATGGCAAGTAAGTCCTATTAACATCGTATTAAAATTCAAGATCGATTAAGATGATGATGATGATGATGATTGACTGATCAAAAGTTATACGAGTAATAAATTGTAGGTGATACAAAGTTCATCGACTCATCTAGTATATAGATATTATAGATATATATAATGTATAGTTCTGGTGCTAGGAAGGCAGTCTTCCTAGGTGTACTTATAGTGATTATTTGTAACTTTACACCATACAGAGGAAAAGTCTTCAATGTCTAATACGTATTGTTTTAATTTACTTTTTAAATTTACTTGATTTTTATCAGAGTTGTAATGTGGGTCAGAGTCAATAAACGCGCTAATGTTGCCTGCCAATACATCATATATTCTAGGTGCTATTGATTTACAGTAGTCAATTGTTGGAAAATTGTATTTGATTTTATATTTAAGTATAGCTGATAAATTGGTCTAGATGTTTGTTCATATATTTTGTTCATATAAAGGATAACTTGCAGGACATCAATTTTACAAGTACTATTTTAAGATATAACTACCTGTTGCCCGCGACTTCGTCCGCGTGGAGTTCATTATTGATGTATCTATATGTAAACACATACATATATCTGGGTGAAAAACATTCCGCGGAAACCGTACATTTTTTCAGGATAAATGAAAGCCTAAATGATGTTCCAGACTATAATCTATCTCTGTGCCAAATTTCGTCCAGATCTGTTCAGCTGGTGTGGAGTTATATGGTGACAAACGTCCATCCAAACATTCGCATTTATAATACAATGATATTTTTTACCCTCCGTAATTTTTTTTGTTATAAATACTATCCAATATTCTTCCCAATACCTTAAAGAATATGTGTTCAAAGTTTTATGATTATCGGTTAAATAGGTTTTGCGAACAACCCCCCCCCCCCTATACCCCTTAACCCTTTTTTTTTCGCAATAAAAAGTAGTATTATATTACTTCTTTTTACCAAATTTCCTCAAAATCGGTTTAGTTATTTAAAATTATTTAAGCGTAAAAGCGTAACAGACAGACAGACAGAGCTACTTTCCTATTTATAATATTAGTAGGGATTACGAAGAAAGAAAAAGTAACTAACTTATACATTTAGTTCTTTTTTAAATTAAGTATTACTTAACCTAAATAAAATAAATTACCATTTTATTGCCAGAAAAAAACGGAAACACAACCTAACAAAGTGCATAACAAAAAAAAGACAGATCTTGAATTACGCACATTTTTGCCATCGACTAATAGATTTAAGGAGTCCGTAAATAAATTTAAGTGAAGTTTAGGTTTCAGTTTAATCACTACCAAAATGTCACCTAAAATCTTAGGACGCCCTAAAAAAAAGATAGGGACTCGATATTTGACCTTTTAGAGCTAAGTGACGGTTCAGATGTAGCATTATTATACAGTTGATTAAATAACTAATCAAATTTTACTTAAATCACCACATACTTTTAGTGAGACGGGATTTTTTTTTACTTAATATGTGACAGACTGCTTAAAAGATTAAGATTATCAAGATATCCAAGGATACTCTATTATTTTTGAGGAGTAAAAAATAACACATTTTGAAAATCCTGATAACAGGTGTGAATATTAATTTCTAAATATACCAAATCCTATTTTTTATAATTTTATGACATCTACCGACCTAATAAAGCTACATTGTAAAATTTTTAAAAGTTAATTTTTTGACCCGCTTTCTAATAAACACGCAATGCCGTACAACCGAAGCGTCCAGCCTAAGTAGAACCATGATCAGCCCATTTGACAATATAGACCAAAGGCCAAGTTACATGGGTAATCTCAAAATGTCTTTACCTTTGAACCATCGTAATTTTATAGAATATCAAATATAGTAAACCAAAGTTTCATTCCAATCAACTAAATAGTCATTTTATAGCATTTTTTCTGAAGAAATGTTTAACGTAACACTTTAAATTGATGTAACTTTTTTATTTATTCACCGATTTAGATGAAATAAAACTTAATCTAACGATTGCAGCTAATTACTACAAACTACTGTGGTGAAAACAGCATTCAAATCGGTTAAGCCGTTTCTGAGATTAGCGCGAACAATGTAACAGACAAACAGACAAAGTAGTAATAGTTTTGCTAATTTATTTTCCACGTACAGACACCGTTACGATTTTATTACATGTATAGATAGATAGAAATATAGAGGGATAATTTAAATATATTTTCAAAAGAAAACTTGATAGGTTAATGATTTTTAGTTTAATTTCTGTGCGATGTCAAGTTTCCAAGAGTGGAACCACTACTTCCCCAAGCTAGGTTTTCATATATGAGAGACGTAATACCGTTAACAAATTGTCATCGCTTATAGATTTTTTCTTATTGCTAAACTAGTTAAACTAATTTACCACTTAGTAATGAAAATAAGTTGTAACTTTAAACATGCTGTATTTATAAAACAAACAAAAAATTGCATTGTTATATGAAAAAGTATTAGCTAAACATCTCCTCGCCGAAGACTAGCTTGTTACAAGGATCCAAGTTGTGCCGCTCAAAGAAGTTGCAGCGCACCACGTAAGTATTTTGTCATTTAGTTCAGGCATAAGAGAATCGTATCGACGGGACTTACTAGGTACATAAAAGACCGCTTAGCTAGTAAATCAGGAGAGTCGGTGTCATTTTTGAGTATTTTAAGAAAGAATAAGAAATGGTATGGTAACTTTAAGTAACCTCATAAGTAACATCTGTTGCGAGACACCGCCGACCGAGGGCACGGCTACCTGCGGTCCACGATCGTCCCATCTTGACATCATATGCTACCGTCGCAGGGTTGAGGTACAACACGACGGTTTCAAATCAAACGCTATTTAAATGTAAAAGGTATTTATTTTAATTTGAAAAGTTTCAAAAATACACAAAACACCCTAGGTAAATATCAAATCGAAGGTGCTCGTAAAAAAAAAATAATTTGACAAGAACTACCACGACTGCTGGATCGCTACACGAGGACGTGAGGACTGCGAGTGACGACCCGGCGTGCGCGGCGCTCAACGGACACACACCGCTACGAAAATTATTGTCGAGGGAGTGGCTAGGACAGGTTAGGAGAGACGTGATTCGTCTGTAGGCGCGGGGCGCGTGCGATAGCGCGAGAGCGTGCGCGGCGGCGGAGGCACGCGCAGCGCCAGCGGCTCGGAGAGCAATTGGTCGAGCGACTCAGCGTGCGCCGCCGCAGCCGCCAGTGTGTCGCCGCGCTCCAGTGACCACTGCCGTCGCAGAGCGCGCGCGCTGCCCGACAGGCATCTGTTGTCATTGTTAAAAGTAATGAACAAATTGCTGTAGTGATTGCAAGGTAAGCACGGTGATTGGCGGTGGCTACCTGTAGCGCGCGTGCACGAGCGGCGTGGCGGAGGGCGCGCGCGGCGGGCTGCTGTCGGCGGACACGGCGCCCGAGCGCGCCCAGGCCGCGCGCTCCGACCGCGACCCGCACGCCACCGCTGTGCACACACAAAAATAATTTCATAGTAAACTATTTTTTGTCTCTCTCTCTTTCTGTCTGCCTCTTTTTAACTTATACCGTGCTATACGTATGTATACGCGCGCGAGCATCGAGATCCAGTCAGCGTCAGGTATCAGCGGTCAGCTGTACATATAAACCTCAATTGTAAATACGTGTAAATATTATTTGAACGTATTTATATTTAATTATATGATTTACTAGTTTACATTTTACCAGTTGTGTTCTGCGGTTTCGTCCCCCTCGCCCTCATCTCAAGGGTCGTACCTTCCTTAATAATTCTAATCAAATCAAACGAATGTATTTAGACTTAATTTTTTTACATTATTGTAAGGCTGTCAAACGCAAAAATAATTTTAATATTTGATTGGTGATTCCTACGATTAGAGCGGTCAAGTAAACTCCTCAGCTTTATATAATGATATAGGTATACATTTTTAAGAAATTACTATTTCTTCTAAATTACACATAAAGTCAATGTAATATTGTCTTTATTGATTTCTTCGTTCCTGAATGGGGTCCTGCGGGCGAGAATTTTTTTAATGCAACTGATTGTTGGCCATTTATACGTTTAGCAAATCATCTCCCTGCCCTTTTCCCACTTGCGTAGGGTCGGCACAGTATGTACTACTCTTCCATATATCCTGGAGTCTACTGTAGTTCATACTGTTACTGGTTTTGGCTATAGTTTTACGGCAGGCCGCCTGCTTTAAGCCAATCCTTCTCAGGAATTAATACGTTTAGCAAACGTTCAAACGAAAAACGCTTCAGTTCAAGAGCCCATTCGCATTGTGCTCTGAGCCGGAGAGTGTTCAATTGTCCGTCAGTCGGTAGGCTTTTTGTGGTGCGATTAACCGCAAATTGCGTATTAACTCTGATTCCTATATCTCTTTCACTATCGACATTCGACATAACGATGTATGTATAAACGGAGTGCAACCAACTCAAACAGTCATCCTCGGCGTCAGGGAGCGCGCGGGCGCGATGCCGCGGTTGCGGCGGGCGAGGCGGCCCCGGCGCGGGCTCTGCGCTCCCGGGCTCACTGTCGTCCTCGCCGTCAGACTCGAACAACACCTCCTCAGATCTGACAAAGTTATGTATCGATCGCTTTACATTATGTTCTACATTTATGTTTCGGGGACAACGGTTTAAGCCAGTAGTCGACCACGAGCGGACCCGGACCTATCCTGTACATCTGAAGACGCACGTGTGCAACCTTCAGATGTAGATCAATCAATTCATTATTGATAGTAATCAAAGCAAAAGTCAATATAAGTTTGTACATTTTTACATCACGCGAAAAAGGGTCTTAGATTCTGAAATCGTAAGGGACTTAAAAAGCTCCGTACTGTCTGTTATACCCCGGGATCTAAAGGCCCTGTTCCGCACGAATTGAAAGTTTCGAGAAATCGGTGCCGTATTAAACGTGTTGTATATTTTTTATCGATATTTTGTAGTGTGGTGTACATTCAATTTAAAATTAAGGTTTTAAAAAGTATGTAGACCGCCACCTTAACGCGCGAGATAACCGCGACGAGTAGACGTTTTGCTCGCATACTTCCGCCACTGTCGTATCACTGAGACACGTCACCTTAAGGAGCCTCGTCTGTGTATAAGTGGGTAAGGAAATATGTGGCACGACAATAATAGCGTTATTCCTTTAAAATAAATCCAATTTAGAGAGCGTAAGGGTATTTTAAATACGAAGAACAGAACAGTACTGCTATATTACTAGTTTAAATTGCACCAAATATCGTAATTGTTAAATAAATAAATAAAAAATAACTCTAGAGGCGGTGGTGTCGGCAGTGGCTTGTCGAAGCCATCCTTGCCCAGCAGCCAGTAGGTGTGCATAGCGCCCTTTCCCTTGATCTGGCGCAGGCCGCGCGAGCGCAGCCGGTAGCCGCCCGCCGCCGACAGCCGCGCCGCCGTCGCCGCCGACACCTGCACGCGCCACGCCGCACCTGCGCACATAGCACGCGTAAAGATATCCGCGAGAGTCGTGCTATCGCGCCACTGCGCCGCTTGGCTTGCGTCTCTTACCGGTGGACTCCATGCGCGAGGCGGTGTTGACGGTGTCGCCGAAGAGGCAATAGCGCGGCATGGTGAGGCCAACGACAGCGGCGCAGCAAGGCCCCGTGTGCAGCCCGATGCGCAGGTGCAGGGGCGTGGCGGGCAGGTGCCGGATGCGGAAGCGGCCTGCCAGGTGCAGCAGGTGCAGCGCCATGGTCGCCACGCACTCGGCGTGGTCGCGCGACCGCGTCGGAAGCCCGCCCACCACCATATAAGCATCGCCGATCGTCTCCACCTGCGCACGAGTCTCTCCATTGCATTGTTGTTGTTGATGTATGTACATCAACAACCGGACATGTACATATGTACATATGAGGTCATATGGGTCATGTGTACGCAGCGGGTAAGTGTACGCACGCTAAATATCTGGACAACCGCTTATAATTAAGAGACGGCGTCCGCTTATAATTAAGTACCCTAATCGGTACTTCCTATAACGTGCAAAGAAGTACTCGTGCTCGTTTATCAGCGACCAGCCGTACGCCATATTGTTTTTCCGGGCAAGTAAATTAATAAAAAAAAATGAAAAAACCTTGATTGAGCTGGTCATGTAAGTGTGCGCGCGCACATTTACTCGTCTTGATTATTTTTGCTTAGTTTTATGTAAGGCAAATACATACTGCAATATTTTGTTTCAGAATCCAGAATCATCATCTCCCTGCTCTTTTCCCACCTACGTAACACATTACAGACCGGCGACCGGCACAGTATGTAACTCTACTCTTCCATATGTCTTGGACTCTATTGTAATCCATATTGTAATTGGTTTTGGGTATAGTTTTCACGGCCGGCCGCCTGCCTGATGCCAACCCCCTCGTGAAACCACTTCTCCCTTCTCATTATTTCCACTTCACGTCTGTCTTCTGTGAGGTCGTGGTTTTATCGGTCGTACGGGCCATTCATACCACAGATGTTGTTGTTAAGAACTCTAACACTCTAGTTTTAGAATCTAGAATAATTGAAATGTCGCAAAATTACCAACGGAAGGCCTCCTATAGATGTGCGAAAACGGATAACTAGCTAGAAGCGGTCACAGAGTTAATTGCGAAAGGCATATATTATTATATCACCGAGCGCACCTTGTACACGCCGTACTGCTCGATGGCGGCGTCAAAGGTTGTATAGAGGTCGTTGAGCAGGTCCACGACCTGCACGGGCGAGGAGCGCGCCGCCAACGCCGTGAAGCCCACGATGTCGCTGAAGTAGATGGACACCTCCTCGAACTCCTCGGGCTCCACGCGCGAGCCGAGCATCAGGCGCTCAGCCACGGGCCTGCGCACCACCGTGTCACGTCATTTTCAACATTTCATTACAAATTAATATTAAATGCGACAGCCAATCTTTTGAATAGAGATGAAGTTAGAAAATTTCATTAAAATATTGTTCGATTGATATAAAATATTTTCGTAGTTTTAGTCAAGTATTAAGTATTAACCGGGCGGATAGATTGTCTCGTGTGGTGGGTCCATCTGTTCACAGATTTTGTTTATGTTGAAGTTAACAATTTAAATATTATTTACTTTGTGATGAAAAAAAACTTTTTTAAAGTTATTTTATAACTTTAAAAAACTGTAAAAAACTAAAAAGAACAATTTCTTTTATTTTTAAAAACACCGCCATACCAGACGGGCATACCTCGGCAGCATTCTGTTCAGAAGTTGTTCCGTTTTCTTCTTCTCCATATCCAGCTGCTCCGTCCTTTCTTTAATAAGTTCTTCTAAATTGTTACTGTACTTTTCCAACATCTCGAACATGGAGTCGACGATGTTGATTTTCCTGTAAATGTATTAATCACGAACATGGTATAAATCATGTTTTGTAACACATGAAATTATTCTGAGTGATTTTTACCCTTACAAAACGTTACAAATATAAGCAAAATGAAGCGCTGAACGATTCGTTAGTGGGGGTAAGTGAAGAGAGACCGTCCGCGGTGCATGTGCCGGAAGAGGTGGTAGAGGCGCCCGAAGTCGGGGCGCAGCGCCGGCGCCTCCGCCCAGCACTGTCGCATCACGCGCACGGCCTCGGGCGGCGCCGCGCCCAGCGACACCGACGGCCGCACCAGTGGCGGTCCGCGACGCAGCTTCTCCACAATCTCTGCAACGCGCCGTCCGAATTTACTGTGTTATCATCGTGTAGCACGGCACTCACAGGTGCTCCTGCAGCGCAGAGTAACCCCGCCCGATTGACATCAAGTGGATGCAATTTTTTTAACACGAAATGATATCATTACATGCGTATCGGACGGTTGAAAACATGTTGAGTTTCAATGCAAATTAAAATTATCTTCGTGGTAGCTTTCTTCTTAAACGTAAATTAGCTCTCTTCTTAATCGGTGCGTATCTACTAAATGAGTTCTTTAAATCTACGATGCCTTACGATTGCTTCTCAGCGGAGATAGTGGTAATTCAAAACACTATCTCCGCTAAGAAGCAATCGAGAAAAGAGTTTTTGTTAAAAGAGAGAAAAATCACGTCTTAATATTATGTTGATTTTGTCTAAAAATGTGTCGTTCTCGAGGGTTAGCGTGGTAAATGGATACGTCTCGATCAATTGTTTCTCAAGTTTCTTTTTGGAAATAAAAGTCCATGAGCTTGTGTAAAAAAATGCTGAAAAGTGACCTTCCGGCGACAGTGGCAGCATACAGTAGGGTTCGCCGCGCACGATCACCTCTTGCATGATGATCGCGAACGAGAACACGTCGCCGGCTTGCGTGCCCTCGACTGTGCCGTCCGCACCTGCACCCCGCGCTGCCCGCAGCAACTCGGGCGCCGTCCACAGCAGCTCTGACATAAACCATTTGCAACATGGCGTACCATTCGACAAACTAAACCAAAATTCCTTTTTGGTATGTCGGATGTCGTGGGACTTACTACTAACTCTATACATTTATCTTACCTCTTCTGTACATAGTTGCAGCGGGGAGGATAACGGAAGCATTAAGGTAGTCCAATTTATTTCTCCCTTTGTCCACCCTCCACTTTGACCCCAACCCCATTCACGTAAAGACCTGTGCGCTCAGAAATCGAAACGTCATCAGATCGCGGATCATCTCGTAAGAGAATTTCTATGCTGAACTGTTCTATTCGTATACTGGATATCGAGCTACTCCTTAGTAGATGCTTATCGAATTATTTCCGGTAATTCATTAGAAAATTACAAAAGTTATACAATGTGGTGTAACCTCTGGCGGTGCGCTGCGGCAGCGGCAGACCTTGCGCGTGCGCGAAGGCCGGCACGCCGTAATCGGTGACGCGCAGCACCCACCGCGCGTCTATAGCGCAATTGCGCGAGGATAGGCGGCCGTGCACGCGCAGCGGCGACGCATGCAGGTAGCGCATGCCGCGCACCAGATCCGTCAGTAGCGACAACCGGAACGTCCAGTCCAGCCGGATGTCGTCTGCCACCAGCACGTCCTCCAGCGAGCCGCGCCCGCACGCCGCGAACACCAGCGACGGCCGTGCACCCCGTGGCTCTTGCGCCTCCGCTAGCCAACCTGCACCAACACTCTCAACCAATCGCCCTCGCGATATGCTACACCATCAATTCAACATATCTCATTTGAACAGATCACATAACAGAGCTAAATTAAAAGTATCGTCTGTGGCGCGCACGGATCGACTGTAAGTCGCTGTTTGATTTTTGTTGCTATTCAATAGGTTATAGTTATAATTTCTTACGTTATTAAAAATGTTTAGTTTAATTTTTTTTTTATTTAGGAAAAGTAAGTTTAACGTAGACATTTTAATACTACTGTTCCTTAAATTATTCCTTCTTAATAATAAACTTGGCTACAAGCTGCGATAATGTACAATTTTTTAAACCGGTGGAAACTTTCGCTCACATCAGACCTGTTGAGCCTAGTCGGGGTAATCAAAGCATTTATCGATAACAGTGTGAACGATATTAATTAAAATATTCAGTTCGGTACTTAGTATCATAACTTTTAAAGGGGAAATTTGATGAATATCATCATAGAATATGTATACTCGCAACACATTTAATTTAACTGTAATTTTTTAATTGACGTTATGGCTTCACTTATTAGATTATTAGATTTATTAGATTTATTTACCCTTTTACTTAAGTGTAATTCATGTGAGAGCGAAGGCAGCTATAAACCAGCGCTGGGATTGTTTGCATCATGAAGAGAAAGATGGTAATACAAATTTTTCAAAAATCATATACAAGTATAATATAATTTTGATTATTTTCTACAACTTTTTATTAACAGTTATTGAGAAGTTGCGGAAAGAGAGGAGACGGTTTTCCTGAAGGCGATTAACCCCTTGCAGCCATTTTAGTCCATTGCAGTCGATGGCGGGACCTAAGACCAGATCCGCGACTGGGTGCTTGGAAAGCCACTTGCGCTTCTGGCCCCCATGGCCTTTAGGTGACGAGTTCGGGGGAAACCCGTCATCTATAGCTAAATGTAGCGTAGGGGGCGCTCTTGAGGTTTCGGTGCATTTCTCTCTAGACCTGGGGAAACTTGCCCTCTCTCGGGATAGCGCTGCCTCTGTTCTGGGCCGCGGATGTGGGCGAGAGCGTTCCCGTAGTCCCGCCAACATAACGCGGGAGGAAAATTGTGAGGTTTTAGTCGGTGCGGGTCCAACATAAGCCGCATTTGCCCCCGCAAGAGGAGATTTGCGATGCTCACATTGCAAAAAAGATTTGGCGCCCTCTACGCCATCGCCGTCTGCCGCCACACACCCATATCATTAATTCTTCATTAATAACATTCTTCTCCTGAGGAGCGGAGCAATTTGTATATTTTATCGTCATAGAAGAAAAATCCGGAATAATATAGGTTGTGATCTATCTAAGCTAGATTTTGTTGAATCACGGAACTATAGGTATCCTTTCGCTAGGAAGAAACATTTACTATCGAGTTAACTTCAGGCCAATCACTCAACATCGATAAACATAAAAATGAAGAAAATGTAGATGGAACCGAGGAAGAAAAATTTAAAACATAAACACAACACGTAAATTGTCATAATTTATTTCATAAATTCAAATACAAAAGGTAAAATAAGAAAAAGGATGGTAAATAAAGATGTGCGGGGTTCGGCCGTTTTTCTTCTCTGACAGGTAGCTTTTGATGGATTGAAAGGCGTGGCGATACAAAAAAAGGTGATAAAAAGTTCATCCTAAAACAAAACATCGAGTATTAACGTAGATGAGGCAAAGAAAGAGAATGTGCCAGGCTCGGTAATATGGAGTTTGAGCGGGGTGCCGTACCTATGAAGGGGTTGACGTTCTCGTGGCGCAGCGTCTGCAGCACCAACAACACGTCCGCGGCCCGGCGGCGCAGTGCAGGCGCGCTAGCCGCCGCCAGCGGCTTCAAGTGCACCGGCTCCCCCTGATCGTTTACACATTACATACTTACAAATTTAATTTAATTCTATCCTTAATCATTTTTTTGTAATGCAGTCGTCAGTGAGCTCTCAAACTGTTAATACTTACATAGTTCCGTAACTTGCTCGGCTAAAATTATTGATATTCTTTGGACTTGTAAATTTATAGGTATATCGGCAACCTTTTCCAATTCTGGTTCTATTTACAATAAGAGTACCTGTGGTATGTGTAATGTGCAATTACCGTTAGTGCTTATTATGTTCTTGATTTCGTATGCCATGATATGTAGCTATTTCATAGTCAAAAATCGGTGTTGTCTGATAACCACACGTGTGCGTGTGCGTGTGCGTGTGAATGCGCGTGCGCGTGCGCGTGTGCGTGTGCGTGTGCGTGCGCGTGCGCGTGCGCGTGTGCGTGTGCGTGTGTGTGTGTGTGTGTGTGACATAAACATCTGATTATCAGACAACATCGATTTGACTTTGAAATAGCAACATATCATGGCATACCAAGCGGTTCATGCCGACCCGACTATATCAATTTACAATTTGATGATTTCACTTTCACAGCTTATAAACGTAAAGTCAATAACTGACGTCGAATTGGCAGTCATTCGTTCAAATCACAATTTGCCGTTAATTTATAAGACGGTTATTAAGATTACAAATTGACGAAATTCACAATCAGGCAGTGACGAATCGATGAACTATGTTGTTTTCTTTATTTCTTAAAACTCATGGGAGCCGCCATAAGGAAGATATGTATAATAATATATATGATACATGTTAAAATTGTAACATTATATGTAACGAGTGCACAGATTATTTCTTACCTTATACAGTGTGCGACGGTCAGGCGCAAGGCGCGTGACGCTGCACGTGGAGGAGGGCGCGGAGGGCAACACGGGCAATGCGGGTCGCTCGGCGTCCCCCGGCCCAGCGCATCCGTGCAGTTGTTGCAGCCAGCTCACCATGCTTTCCATGCCCTGGCCTAAGCGCCGCTCGTCCACTGGAAATAAGAAGTCCGCCGCCGACAGGATGGGCGCGACGCGTGGCCGGCGCTGGCGCCGCACGGCTTGCCAGATCAGCGTAGCCGCCGCCACCGCGACTAGGGCTCCGCATGCGGCCGCCGCGCTCCAAGCTGCCACCGCCGCCGTTGTACCTGTGCCGCTCGGCCTCTCCGCCATCGCCGAGATCCAACTTTGGAACTCGCCCCCGGGATCGATAACGTTGACGAATGTCGTCCAGTCCTCTCCACCGCCCGGCGGTCGCACCGAACTGGTGACCAGTTTCACCACTGGAACCCAGCTACGATTTGGCTCGACCATTCCCTCGTATAGGAAGTAGGCGTTATGCGCGGACTCTACGCCCGCCCTCTCCGCTTCTGCGTGCCCCTCGATGGCGCGCAACACCTCGCCGTACACGGCGTGCGCCGAGTACATGCTTGGCGTTTGTTCCAGAGGCTCGTCGCTGAGAAGCAGCGTGCGGGACCAGCCGGCGGCCTCGCTGCGCCGCCTCCTGATCCCGGCCGCGAGGCGACGGCGACGACTTGTAATGTCGGATGGATATTTTTCAAAATGCTGTTTTGTGTAGTTCGAAAATTTGCTTTGTAGGTTTGAAGTGATTTCGTCTCGTTCGAAATGTACTTCCGTTTTATTTATTGACGTATTTTTAAAATCATTTAAAGGAGTCGTGCTCAAGGTTGACATCTCATACGATGTATAAATGTTACGGTTTAAATTGTTAGATTGAGATAAGTGATTGGTATCGAAAAATAAAGAAGATAGATTTGTAGAAACGTTCTGGTTTCTTTCTCCGGCTGGTGCCAGGCGGAGCAGAAGCAACACGGCGGCCGCAGCCGGCTGCGCTGCGCGCCTGCCCACCACACTCCGCACGCCCTCCGCGTCCCATGAACATACTATTATAACTGAAATTTAAAAATATATTTAGGTATCTACTTACATTTGCCAATACCACTGACTCGACCTACCTAGCTACCTTTTGGAAATTTGATACCTACTCGTATTAAGATAAGTAATCTTTTTACGAGTAAGTATATCCAAGAATTTAAAATATATATATATATTTTATACCTTAAAAATAACTTACTTATCTAGATTTTTATGGCATTCCAGGGGGGATAATTCGATAGTTAGTAGTCTCAAGAACAACGTATCACAATTGATATAATTATTCTTTTAATATTTGACAGCGCAATTACAAAGGAAGGCTATGGGCTATTCAATATCACGCTATGACGTTAAGGAACTTGTGGATGTGACATCAAATGCGAGAGGTGTGGCACTGTGTGGTGACGGTGACTCCTGCAAGGCTCGCTCGTTTTTTATGTACTGTATGCGTTTTGCGTAAAGCCCGATTTACACTTTAACAAGTACAGAAGCGAGTTGCGTCCACGACAAGTTAAGTTGTTATTTTCGTTTGAACGACAAAAGCGAGTTAAGTAGTAAGGTGTTGGTTAAGTTGTACAGACCGCGAACCTATTTTTCAGCGAGTCCAGTGCGAAGCAGCCCCCTCTCGCGTCTCCCGCAGCCCGCCAACCGAAATGGCCAGCGCGGCGTGTAGAGTGGACAGACGGGTGAGTGTAGTTACAGTTCATAAGTTTGTGAACAGCGGCATGTTATTTTTTGTTTAAAAATGAAGTGGTCCGATAACACTACCTTTGTATTTGTACAAGAATCTATTTGTTTCTGTTAAAAATTTAATTTTTAATGTGTTGTACAAGTATAGGATATTTATTTTTATTTTATGGCGATGCTATGCCGCCCTCTCGTACACCCCTGACGTAAATAATCAGAGATATTATTTTCTTTATTTCAATAATTTTAGCAGTATTCTTAATTACTATTACATTGCTTATATTTTATTTTGTAATGCTTGGTAAGTGGTGGTGCTTGATCTGTGATTGCAGTGTGGGGCATTCTCTCTGTGTATGCAAGCACATGCACAAGGAATCCCCACTAAGTGCTCGTATAATCTTCTTTTCCTGGCTTCCTCAGGACGACCACAATAGCTTCTTTCCAACTGGTCGGAAAGTGGTCCAAGCTTAAACATTTATTGGCCATAGATCTTAAAATTTCCAGGCTGAGTGAGATCGCCGCGACACAGATGTCGGTGGTGAATCCATTGATGCGCGGGGCCTTCTTGTGGTTAAAGTATAGTGCTGCGCACGCATGTGCGCAATCTCCTTTTGTCTCCTTTTGTCAAAGGCCGGTCGCATGGGTCAACATGCGGCCCGACGTTTATTTCTTTTGCTCTTTTTCTAACTTTAATGTGCGCTGCAGTATCCTCCGATTCCAGATCTTCCGGATATAAATTTTCTGCCAGTTCCCGGGTGACTCCTCACCATTCAAGACTTTCCCATCTTTTACAATGGGAAGTTCGTCTTGCCTAGTTCATGTGCGGTTCACCATTCTGTAAATTACGTCCCAAATCGGTCCCCAATCCTCTCAGCTACAGAAGGCCTTCCAGCTGGCCGTTTGTGCTGCCTTTATCTCCAATTCATACTCCCTTTTGCCCTAAGATAATGCCCTAAGATAACCCAACTCTTGCGGATCGGTGCGGCGCATGAGATCCTGCGCTTTTTGCGGAGGACCTCTTTCTTCATATTTGAGAGGGCTTCAGTCCACGTTCATTGTATTCTTTTGTTTTTTGGTTCTTTTTTAAAAAACATTTCACTGATTTTTTGAATACATTTAGTATAATTTAGAATAATTTTGTCCAAATGTTGCGAATCATTAACTTTGTCTATTTCCTGAATATTAATTTTGTTTTTTTCTCTTTCTTTTTTTTTCATTTCCATTCTATTTCCAAGTTTTCTCTAAAATCACTGCAATTAGCTTTTTTGTTTTATATATCCTAGTCGTGTGTTTAATGTCTATTCTTCGCCATTTTTCCAAATTTATTTTGAACAATTGTCCTGTGGTCCGAATTGATGTTATCTTCTAAGTGCCAATCCTCGATCTTTCCGAGAAGGGCCGTCGAGCAAGTAGTTATGTCGACACAGCTGGAAAACCTTCTGGTGCCTCGGACGGAAGTATATGAAAATTGTCTTTGTGTAAATTTTTATTTTTAATACTATCACTTTGTATGTTAAAATTGTAAAATCTTTTCAATTATCTGTCCAAAAAATACAAATAGGGTACCGTTTTATACGTCTCTGAATTTAATACAACACTAAAAATATACGTAAAAGATTTAGTTTTAAAGTTATGATTTTTTTTAAATTGTTCACTTTTTCACACTTTTGTCAAAATTTATGTTTTTCAGTCTCCTCCGAATGGTAACTTATGACTACTCACTCGTTGACTGATTTCTTAACTCTCTACTGCACTTGCTAAAGTGTAAATCAGGCTTAAGAGTATAGCGCATACTTAATTACAAATTGTCTTTGCTGCATACACCTAATATGAGCTGTAATGATCGGAGTACGCTTTCTTGCTTTCGGCACATAAACCGTTTACTCGATTAGTACTATAACAATAGATTACCGTGAGGGCGTTGATCGTCTTCCAACCGCGAAAGCGGTTCCCGACGAACTAACAAGCCAGCAGCCGCCAGCTCGTACGCTATGGCGCCAGTGACGTGCGCGCAGGCTGCGTGCGGCAGCAGCAGCGCGCGGCGCCAGCGCAGGCGCTGCGCCAGCGCCAGCAC
>DWLR01001042.1:0-20314 GCA_018246295.1 Papilio alexanor hazarajatica
TATATATATATATATATATATTAGTGGAAAAGAAAGGTGAATAGAAAGACAACATTTTAAGTGATTCATAATCGTGAAATTTACGTTGTATTGCTATCAATTTAATTACTTACTGAAAGTAATTAACCACTAGCAATATAATATTATTTTTTTCCAGCTACCAATAAGACGAAGAGACTAAAATTAAAATTAAGTTTTATTTTTGTTATCGATATCGATAGATTGTTTCAGTAGTTGCACTAAACACAACAGTGATATTCACCTAACAAGTTTAGCAATAGAGGAAAGAAAGCAGAGCGTCCGGCGCTATTCACAAATTGGCACGAGCAGAGCACGCGTTCGTTCCACATCCCACAACGACATATCTTTATACACTCGTAATAGAAAATGCACCTTATCTTACACGTTAATTAAATACCTTTCTGCATATGTTGTACATATCATTTTAAAAGTATCCTCAAAGGAGATAGGAAGCAGGTATTCACAGTGCTGTGTAGTGATACTAAAACTATTGCACCACCACAGGAACTGTAATTATACAAAATTAACAAACAAATGGACTGTTCTAGGAGATTTATTAAGAAAACGAGTACGATACGATGATCACACAGAGGTACATGGCACACAAAGCATACATATATACATTCCCATAGGTGGACTTGTCGAGGAAATGCAAGAAGTATCTGTCCTATATGGGATTTTTAAAATTTTAAAATATTTTGTTCCTTTTCTTCGTATTTTTAATCCGACCCGCAAGAATAAATTTGGGGCTAGAATTAATGTGGGGCTTAAAATCAATCCATTCAAAATTTAGCTTTCTTATGTTTTGACGTACGCATAAACTTGAGTAAGAAAAATCTTAAAAAAAATATTGATGAATTATCAACTGTTTACACTTTCATTCTTTACGTAAATAGGATCAGAAATCGGGCAGTCATCAGATCTAGACCCCGGGTGATTTTTGCACAAAATACACGTTTCACGGATTCTTATGTCTGATACAGTGACAAATGACAAACTATCATATTATATTATTTAAATATAAAATTATTGTGAAATTAATCGTTTGAATTTTTCGAACCCTTACTGCTTGAGCCAGTAATATTTGAACCTGCTTAATTTAAAAAAATTGCCATCAAAGATTCAAGGCAGACTGTGTGACGACGAAACGGCGTTTCTTTCATTTTCCTTAACAAGATCTGAGTAACAAGATTAATTCAACGCCAATAGACGTGAGTAAATTGACGACAATTTGTTCAAGAATGTTTGTTGTATTAGCAATCGATCAGCAGTATAATTATTGTACAACAAATGAAATACAGGTCCAGCTTTGTAGTGAACGTCAAGTTTCAATTAAACGCAATCATCGCGTCAACAGGCCCCTCGGGCGGGGACACGCCGCGCTCCGGACATCGCGCGATTCTCATTTTTCTATAGCAATTAGGTCTGCGTGCTCGAAGCATTAGTATCAACCCAACCAATAATTATTATGCGCCTTTTACAAAACTCATATTTGAAATATGCTCTGTTTGTTTTTTTCTTTACAAGAACAAAAATAACATATAGCCTGATATCGGACTTGTTAGCAATCATTGGTAGTAACATGAGGGTGATAAAAAATAGGTATTAACGAACATCATTTATACAAAATTATCAACGGCTCGAGGGCTCGATTTTTGAGATGATGATGATGAAATCTATGTTTGATAACAGACGTTCTTTGGCTTTAGACCCTCAATTAACACATCTCAATAATCGATTCAATTTTTCGTCTAACATCTTCTATATACCTTGATAATAATAATACTTATTTTTTTTCTTGATCTTGAGGTCTTGTATTTCTATATCCTATTATTAGTTGAAAATTTTACTAGTGCTGCTATTTAATTGATGCACAATAAAAACACACGATTGTAATATTGTTTTCATAACACCTAATAAAGCATAGAATTTGTTCATTGCAAGTGATAAAATACATTACTTAAACTATGTTAATTGTAAACAGAATAAGAGTTTATCGTATCCTTGAAAATTTAAATAAAAGACAAGGAGGGAAAACTTTTATTAGATAAATTTCGAAATAAGCTGGAATTGCAATTTTAATTGTGTCAGACAATTCGTAGTGCTGTCTGACGTTGGAAGTAACATAGTCGTCTAGTTATTAATTGAAATTCAATAGCATGATAAATTGATTTTTAAGGCTCTAACAGGCGAATAATTGTATAAACAAGATTAATTACATCGCAGGTCAGTTATTATGTAATTTGTATTTATGATTTTTATTAATTCACTAAAGTCCTGCCTTCCTCTTCGTCGTCTTTGGAAATGTTAAAATCAGGCCATTTAAATTGAAATTATTACATGTAAAAATTCAAATAATACAAGGTAATATAATGTAATTGTTCAGCATTAAAACTAATATCATTTTATTAATATTTTTATAAATAATAAAAGACTACAAGATATTAAAAAAAAAACTCCAAACTGTTATTGGAGAAGATAACGTGGTGTACCAAGTATAAAATAAACCAACTCACGTGCATTATATATTATATATTCTTTCCTTTTATTTCATAAATATCATTCTTTATGTAGAAAAAGCGCAAGAGATGCTAGGATCGCGAGTGGTAATCCGTTATCTCTTAAAAAGTGTAACATAACATACTTTGTGAAAAGGTAAAAGTTTGTTGTGTTACTACTCTTTAGTCTTTATAATCATTGTACTGAGTTCCTTTCGGTTGCTATTAGACGAGGCGGAGAAAATTTGTCTACTGAATAGTATTGAATCGTAACCCAGAGGGAAGAGTCTATAAATGGCACCAATATTAAAATAAGGAGCTATAGCATATATTACAGCCTCTGATACAACCATCTTGCTGCAGTATAAATTTTTAAGTACTCATTGAAGATGATACTCGAAACTTTTACGTACAAGCTAAAGGCCCTATTCCTCCCAATGGCACATTCCCCCCAATGGCACATTCCCCTCAATGATGTGATCAGTGGGGGAGGCCTATGTCCAGCAGTGGACGATCATAGGCTGAGGTGGTAAAGGCCCTAGACGCACGAATCCACCACCTCAGCCTATGATCTTCCACTGCTGGACATAGACCTCCCCCATTGATCGCATCATTGAGGGGAATGTGCCATAATCTCCACCCTTGGCTGGCGGGTTGGCGATCGTAGTATGTTCCACCGTACTAAGAAAAGGACGCTGCTGCCCGTCCTCCGGTGGTCTTTATATCCAGACTCAAGACAGACATGTTCATGCACACAAATGTTTGTCTCAGATGGGAATCAAACCCACGACCTGCGGCGCAACAAGTAAGTGTCTTGCCACTGCGCCAACCGGTCAGTCAGCAAGACGGTCAGTCAGCCAGACGGTCAGTCAGACGCTCGAATAGAAGATCTCAAAACCAAACACAGATAAAAATAAAGATCCTTTTAATTACAAACATTTGTTATTAGCGACAAAAACTGGCTATTCGATTTATGCGCGACAGAAATCCTTGAACATCCGGTTATACATTGTCAGCGTCTCAAATAAAAAAAAATAGTGCAGTTTAGTTCCTGGGACGTTTCTTAGTAAATGGTAGTAACCTAGGCAATGAATTGCAAAATAATTGTTTTGGACAGCTGAACCAATTCACAATCAATTTAGTTATTTGTTACTGGTTGATAAGTAAATTAATGCAATGCTTTAATATCTATTTCCACAACAAAAGCATTGCACATACTCTAGTTTACAAAGTACTCGAGATATAGAATTAGATACCTAAATCTTAATCTGTTTATTGGTAAAAACCGTATACCCTTAATTCCCCTAATAATAAGTACCCTTTAGTATTTTTTGAGTTTATCACATTATAGTCACGTTATATTATATAGTGATTAATACAGTTTGTACATTTTAATAAATAATTGTTTCTTAAATCTTTAATTAACCTAAATTCCGAGACAGATAATTTGCACCCGCCCACAGCACTATCTACCGCTTGAGATGATCGCTATAAAGTTTGCTAGTTTTGCTCAACAATTATTCAGTAAACAATTTATCCGGCAGTTGTTTTAATTAACTCGTGATGCATTTAATCGAGGCCCAGTTAATACCGAACTTACGTTAATCTCTTTCTATTTAATAACATTCCTCTTTTTGACTTTCGGTGTTGTTGACTACACTTGCCTGATAATTATAATTTATTATAACATAGTATAGAAAATGCTAGAAAGAAACTAATTAAAATATACAAGCCTTTGCTTATGATTTCGGTTTTTGTACGCTAAATATAACCTTAAATCCCTATAACGTATTGAAAGCCCGCATAGAGGTGCGTACATTAATACGTGTCTCAGCATTATTACTAATCCTTTGTAAACATTTTTTGATCGATATACAGCAACAGTATTATAGTACAGTATACAACAGCCAAGTATTTTAAATACCGTTTAACTCCCCCTAGCAGACTTGCTAAAGTTTCTCTTTCAACACTAATCATTTGATAGGAATACATTTACTAAACTTATAATTTAAAACAAATACATAACAATATAGACGCATTTAAGATGTGAAAATCTCGCATAAACGTTAACATTTGACTGTTACAAGACCTCAATACTTCGTAATATAGATATATTTTACCCTAATATCACCATTATGTAATTAATAGCATTTACAGAACTATATTTTATATTGTTGTAGTAATAAAGCATTCTACATCATTACTATTAAATAAATATATCCGCAGCGGTATTTAATTCTCTTCTAAGTAAATGTAACTTTTTTTGTTATTGAGAGAACAGCAGTGACTTACTCATGATTACTATATAAATCTTTAATAGATGCATCATCATAGTATAATATCGTGTTCATGATTGCCATACACCTGTCAAGCGGCAATTTCATCTCATCAATCTTAAATTAAAAAGCTACAAGTAAATGCTCTTAGATTTCTCTAATGTATTAGCTAACTTTTGAAACTCGTGGAACATGTAAAAATTAATAGTTAATTTTTATTCTTAAAATCCACAACCTGTTTCGGCGAAAATTATCCATTCCTGTTTTTGAAAACTATCGCGAATACCCGTAGAATTGTTAGATTTATAAACTGTGGTAGCATTTTACAACAATTACAATTAAAAAAACAAACTAGTAATACAGCAGTATTAAGATCTGACAAAATGAAAATAGTAAACAAGTAATAGTCTTTTCTATGCTTTTAAAAACTAAAAAACAAACTAAAAATATAAGATTTATTTATTAACTTTTGGTGCGAGATTATACCCTCAATAAATATGAATATTCGTTTTCTTGTGGACGATTTATGTATTATAAACCTTTTGATTTTCGTTACCGCCAAATCTATGTTATAAACCTAGAGAATCGTTTCAAATATATACGTGTGTACAATTAAAATTTCAAAAAGTCATTGGTATTAAACATTTTTGAACGCCAATAACTTTTTGGATGTTTTACCCAAATTTGTTTGTTCATTATGTACAAATTATGTTGACAATAGTCGCAACGTTTTTTTTTTCTTCTATATAAATGTTCAACAAGTGTAGTTAAAAAAATCAAGTAATGTTATTATGAATCTCTCCATCTTTACACTCTTCCGGGAATACATTTCGGTTGCATTTCATTTTTACAAAAAGAATTGTCAAAACTTGCCGTTGACGTGGGCAAATTCTTCCGTAACGTCAAGGATCGCCCTATACCGGCTTAACGGCTGCCTTAATGATGTCAAAAGGCAGCATAACACGTTGTCCTTACACGGAGCTCGCAGTTCGTTACTGTCGTCTTACAACTTGACATCTCACTACCTGCACCTCGACGCATTACCTTCACCACAGGCCACCACTTCTGTTCGTAACGACGACTGAATAAAATGTAATCTCTCGTTAAAATACAAAAATACAAAGCGCTGCTACGCAATATCGCTTGTTTAACAGTGCAGAACATAAGACATAAACGACCGACCGTACGATTCCACGCACAACGTTCCTTTTGGCATTATAAAAATTATGACGTTACAATACGAGCTCAATAAAGAAGTCGTATTCATAACTCACAGTGTCCTCACGCAGTCATGAAAAGACTTTTTTTATTACGCTCGATTGGTAAGAATTGAACGAGAGGGCCGGCCTCGCGATGACCTTCAGTCTGCTCTGCAGACGAAATTAATTTGCCCCGTATATAGACACGCTCTTGATTGAATCATTTTAGAGCATTTCAATGAATTTTCGTACTCAAATTTTGTAAGACTTGTAAGTGGGCTTGTTATTAATATTTTGTAATAGTAAAATCAATCCACGGGTGTGTACAATAATACATGGTCATTATGAATAATTACCGCTTATAGAAGAAGAAGTTAATTATTACCAAAATATCATTATTTGTCACATCGACCGGTTGACATGAGCTCGAAATTGTTGAGCAATGTTATCATATACACTGCTCCCGGTTTTCGCAAGGTAAGCGTTTCGACGATAAGGACAATAACTGTCAACAAATTGTTTACTGAACGAATCCTTCACAATTTGACGTGTAATTTCTCGACAATTTATAGACAGTCGAAGTCAAATGGTGGACCGACAGTTTCTAGCGTTATTAAGTAAAAGTTTAAGTTAGAATGGTAGGTTAAGTTCGATAAGATAGTTTTTCGTTTACATTTACAAATAATACCTTAAAAAGATCTTATATAAAAGATATTTATCAAAGAAGAAATGTATATGGTGCGTTTGACATGATACGTTTGATATTTGTCTTTTAAATGTTAATTAAAGTTACTTACTCTAAAACCTGTATATTTCGTAATGCCCAAGAGGTGATAGGCATTATCTATAAAATAGTAGGCAATTTGTTTTTAAATAGTTTTTATCAGATTGACCTCTCATTTTGGTAATTTATCACAATTCCCAATCAATTATGATAAATTACCAATTATTCAGTTTAACCGCATAGTCTGCATACTATCTGTGACTACTAATTGATTTAAATTATATTATGGTAAATGTTTAACTTAAAATATAATATAAAAGTAAAGGAACGTAAACTAGCAATTGATTCCGGTACAAGCGCCTTGCCTTACTATCGTACCTTATAATTAGAAGATATCAATTCGATGCGATAGCGCGGCGGTCCCTTACGAAACTCGTCCAGCTTCTTAGGGACCATATCAATCGGTAACACTATTCAAAACGACCGATTGAAAATGCTGCGTAAACAATATTAACTCTTAACAACAACATTTTAAGGAATTGTATACCTTACACTCCAGTTAAATATACGCCGTTCAGCCTCTTGTACTTCTAAAAAATCTCACAATGTTCAAAGGAACTTAGTGATACCATAATGTTAGTAAAAATTGTTCCTTATGCTAATCAATTTAGAGTTTTGATTATATTAACAATTTATGTGACACGTTATGTTTTAAGCATCCGCAGTAAGTACGCGTTAGAATCAGGATGCTGTAACAGCCCGGACGTAGTTCTAATTATCGCCGCCACTCAATATTGCAAAATGAACGAAGCCTATTCTCGAGTCGTACCCTTCGGCTATTAAGCCTGGTCTATTGTTACACAGAGTACATTTTAAACATTGAATGGTGCTCTAATGACCTGGGTGTGCCATTCGGAGGCTACTGACAGTGTCCAATGCGCAACAATAAACAATATCAACCTTATCTTGACCGCCTCGCAACAATTTCTAATTATTATCCAATACAATCACAGTTTTTATATTACATAATTTAAAATACAATTACAGTTAAATTCAATCTTGTTAATAACGTTGTTAAGTAGCAGTTTCATTGACTCTGTTAACTTTAAAAATTTTACGCCATAAAGACTAAAGACAAGCGTAATATTGACTTGGTATAGAAATGACATAGTGAAGCCGCTCAAAATTTCTTCGAAATCTTTGTAATATTATAATATGTATTATAATGTGAAATTTCACATTAGTTGTAATCTCTACCTACTGCTTTTATTTTAGTTTTTTTTTTTTTTAATTATAATGGAAAAATTCCATGACAGTTAAAGCAAATCAATTTTTAATGTTTTAAAATAAATTAAAAAACTAGCAACACAATTTAGTTCGTTACATCTTAATTAAGTGTTGATAGCGATAGTGGAGCAACACGACCGAAACGAGCCGCGCGGTGTACCAGCGATGCAATAATAACAGGAAACGGACCTGTTCCTTACATTAAATCGATATATTGGTAACAAGTTTGTAAGACTGACCGGTTGGCGCAGTGGTAAGATACTTGCCTTACACGCCGCAGGTCGTTGGTTCGATTCCCACCCAGAACAAACATTAGTGTGCATGAACATGTCTGTCTTGTGAAGACCACCGGAGGACGAGCAGCAGCGAGCTTTTCTTAATACGGTGGAACATACTGCGATCGCCAACGCGACTGCCAAGCGTGGCGATTATGGCACATTTCCTCGCAATGATGCGATCAATGGGGGAAGCCTGTGTCCAGCAGTGGACGATCATAGGCTAAGGTAGTGGTTTTGTAAGGTCGACCGGGCACTTCCTTTCGTCTCGACTATTTCCAATGGTAAATATTGACTAAATTCTTGTACATTTAGCGTTTAACCTTAAATATAATACACAATAAGAGGTTAGAATCGAAGTTACAATGGCCGTTTACAGACCTGTATTGTTTAAAAATATAAAAAACGAATACATTTAAATACTATTAACCGTAAAGTATAACGAATGATATTAAAACCCAAACATGTGTGTATCCAGTTTGTAGGGTGCTGTCTGTATACGCCGAAATATGCATAGGACGTTTTTTTAGAACCTAAAAAATAAGGACTATTTTTACGGACATGAATAACTGATCCAAGACGATTTGTCCGATTGGACATATAATTTTAATAAATGTTGACTTTGGTTTTTTTTCATCGTCGTTTTGGGCATGTTTTGGGCGCCGTTGTTTACCTTTTCTTGCATTTAGGGCTTATTAGGGTAATTTCATTTTGATTTTAGGGCGATTTTTTAAGAGTTGTGACTCTGAACCAGAGTAGTTCCTGCCGATCGATCTACATTGATCGGTAGTAAAAAGAAATTAGACTTTGATTCCAATTGTAATCATGCGATTGAAATTTCGGCAACCCGAAATTTTCTCTTCATGAATTTTTTTTATCATTGTTGTTTTAGTTTTAATTACAGTGGAATTTCAATGAATCTTTGCATAATATCTTAAAGGACATTAATCAAAATCATTAACATGTTCTTATGCATTATTTGATTGAAATGTACGTTATGAGCATGCGGGCAAGGCGAAGACTGCGCATGACCGGAATGGGCAGGCACGTCGAGCACGCGCTTACAAAGTTCAAACCATCACCAAAAACGTAATTTATAACTACATTTAAGCGAAGAGCCCGCCGGACCGCTTCGGCCAATATTAATATCGGCGTCAGTATCATTAAGAAATTCCTTTTATTGCGACTTTAAATAAGTCCGATCGATCGGCTTTATTAAAAGAGTCCACCTTTCTCCAAGGTTTTGTGCCGTCGTCCTTCTTTCGGAGCGGTGTTAAAAAACGATCGTGTAATTTATTTTTAGGCGCGCAGACAAAAGAAAATCTTATCAATTCTTATGTTAATTAAAAAAAAACCATTTCACTATCAGATTGTCTTCAGAGTTACTGTGAATTTATAACAAAGCTAAACATCGGCTCATCAACAGAGTATTTTTATTATCAATTATCATTAACTTTATATCGGTAGTTTTAATGAAATTTTATTTTTAAACATGCTACAAGATTTCATCGTGAATTATAAAACGAGAACACAACTACATAATATAGTGTTTAAATTTAAGTCACTGGTATCTTTTATTGTTGAAGGAATTTTCTAATAAGTATTAAGTAATTAATAATCTTACAAATATACGAAATAAATCCACTAAGTTTCAAAATAACTTCTCCGTTAGTTTCTGAATGTTATGGGCAATGGTATCTTATGAATATTATGAATATTATTATGTAATGTTAGTTATATATACTCGTATATATAACTAACATTACATAATATATACTATCTTTTGAGCTAGCAACATGTATATATTTTCAGTAAATAAATTAGTATCATCACGCTTGCTCGTCCCACTTTGAGAGGGTTGAGATGGACTTGATAAGTCTATTATTTTCTAACTACGGCGTCCTTCAGAACGAAACGTAGAACAGACCGCTGCTGCGCGTTAAACTCAGCTAAACGGAATCTCGCAAGTAACCAATCAGTAATAAATAAGTTCTAAGAGTAAATAACACACTGATAAAATCGTGAAAGCTCGTTTTTATTAGCAAAAAAATTTAAATGCATATACAAATTTCATCAATTAAAAATTATTTACGATACACTGAGATTAAGTAATGATAATTGATAATAAACGATTAAAATAAGGATCGATAAAATGTTCAAAGAAACATCGGAAATGTACCTTTAAATGTTTAATTGACACCAGGTTGAATAACACGTCCAACAAATAGGGCGTTCATTGGTGTCCGGGACAAACCGACGACCAAACTCTTTTATTTGTTCAATTCAGAAGAACTCGACGGAGTACAGCCGTATAAATCATTGTTGCATTACGAAAGAATAATGTGGAATACAATAAATAATTTTATTTTTTTATTTTACATAACTTTTTAGAACCCAACCAAAATCAAAGAATCAATCCAACCAATTCTGGATGGAACGTATATAAGTGGAGACAAATTTTTTGTATTTTGTGCTATTGAAGTTATATTAAATGCGTTATTTACTCGTATTTTCCCGAAGAGGGTTCGAGTTAGGCAGGCGGCCGGCTGTAAAACTATAGCCAAAACCAGTGACAGCATCGACTACAGTACGTCCAAGAGATATAAAAGAGTAGTTTATACTGTGCCGACTCTATGCAAGTGGAAAGAGGGCAGGGATATGATGTTATATAACTATTTTTAATTACGATAGTATACGAATCACAACTTTTGTAGCTACCCATTTCTCAGCGAAACAGAAGATGAATTGTTTTTAATAAAGTTTGAAATATGAAGCCACGTAACCGGTGAATAAAATATTTTTTATTTCCCTATCACATCAAACTCAGTACTGTATATATCTCTGATTAAGTACCAATTTAAAATACACTGGTCATATTTAAAAGGGAAGAAAAAAAACGACTCGGTCAAATCATTCCAGGTCTTTGGTATGCACAAAATAATAAGGATACGATTTTTGAGGCGATACTACTATGATATGCTAAATCATCTGTTTGACTTTTTGGTATCAGCTATTTTATAAGGTTAACCTCATAAAGTAACTGATATACAGTTCACCACGTGACATTCATGCTTAAGGAAAACAATCTAGATTATGGCAAAGGACAAATAGCACTTGTTTTTTTTTACTTCATTGTCGCTTAAAGTTGAATCTTTTGATTATAGTATAATAAATATGATTTTTGATGCGATAATTATACAACGACAGAATAATACTATTAATCAAAGTATAACATTAAAATGCAAAACATATTTAATATACATCTCACAATATCACAATCACAATATCACCGACTCTTGGGCCACTTGAATTTTATAGGAAAAGTTATATTTAAATATTTTAACATAATCGATACAAATTTATTTATACTTTGAACATAAAATTTTTAAATACTACAACATATAATTATTTAATACTTACCTTTATACAATTCAAACATAAAAAGTATTAAAATTATATTACTTTAATGATCTCAATAAAAATTTTATATCGAACGGACTTGTACGATAATATATCCATTTTATGATAACGTATAGCCTTTCCGAGCTCCCACGTTACGGCCCTTCCTCGGACTCATGTTTCACCTAATTAGCTGCTCCTTGTAACCTCACCCGCCACTGTCACTGAAGTTTAAAACACCAGTAAAATAAAATATACAATGTAAATACAATGCTACTATACTAAGAAAACTGAATAGTAAGATGTGAACAGCTGTTATTTAGGAAAATAACTAATAAAGATCGTAATCTTTAGCTTCCCCCGCTGTCGTCCTATGCGTCATTAACACAGTCAACAGTTACAGTCAGTAACATTGTCGGTATGATAGTAGCAATACGCTTAACGTCCATCCTAATCAGCTTTCAGCTTTTATTGGTCCATAACTGGTTATAAGAATTTCTAAATAAACATTTGTCTTATGGGCATTAATCGTATTACATCTGATGGAAACATTCGTAGAGAAAAATCAGCTATCTAGTCGTCAACAATATATTGAATGAAACTGCCGGCTAGATCGAAGTACCAAGCAATACCGTTGAAAACAGTTTTAATCCAGGATCTTTAAATATAGAAAGGAACCAACCACTTGATCTAATGCTTTTACCCGTTCTTATTTAATTGATAAGAATATACTCGTAATTCAATTAAACAATTATCTACAAATATAAAATACGTTTGTATTCAAAAGAGTCTCGACATAGTTAAATTGCAAGCATTTTTAAGCTTTAAAGTAACGTATGTTTCTTGTTTTAATTGTTTAAAGCTCGATCTGTCGATCTATGATCATATATCCATAACATACAGAATGTTACAGCGTGATTATATATCATGAGGCCTATTGATTAACCAGTTTAACCACACACCGCCCTTGAAACTTAATATTAAGTGACACCTTACAACATCATTTTTACTCACACAAAATATGTCATCTTATCGCCACTAAGCATCGCTCATTAATAACCACGTCAACGTCTGTAATAAAGTTCTCTGAGGCATGAATAAATTTCACAGCTTCAGACGTGACATACAACTCTTTAAAAATGCAATATTACCAGTTCGCACTGAACGGTCCGTTGCGCAAAATGGCCGAAATTTTACCGAAAATTAAACATCGATTATTCGACTGCCGCCACGACAAACGAGCGCACGTTACAGCTCTAATAATTACGTCGGAAGCAAACTGGGGCTGGGTTATGCAAACGAACGAAACAATTTTTATCGGTTGCTACCCGGATGGACATACCGCTCCCAAGGTCCCATCCCTGCTTCAATTTATGGAGCGCACACACTAATCAACTTAACTGCCTGTATGTCATTTGAGAAACAACAACTAAAAAAGTATGAAACAAAAAAATACGGTCTCATGAATTATGTCACTAAGCGATGACTAAAACAAGACAGGACGATTAATGTTAAAGTAGTTAGGTAATTACCATGTACAAACCAAGAGTTATAAAACTACTTACTTATCTAAATTACCCGAACAATATGATTTTATTAAAAGAATAAGAAAATAGGACCGTAACAGAATAGGATAGATAGAATAAATCAATAGATTTTACATTCAATTTCCGCGAATCTGTCAAAGTATCTATATTCAATTCATTTTATTTTATCCTCTCCGGAATTTGTATGACATAATCAGGACACGTTTTATAAAACGTCATACGTGAGTCAGTTGTGGTAAGTAGCTCGATCACCTTCTAAGTTCGTCGCCGAACCCGCCCAGTGGATGTGGGCTCGTGACGATAATAAAATTAAAAAGGAGCACGGCACGGGTCGGCGTTTGCGCAACCGTTAATGCTGCATTAAATCTGCTTACATGCAATGTTAAACAACTCTCGAACGCCGACGTCCTTAATTAAGGCAGAACGTCCATCGGCGTTCGCTTATAAGATCGAAAACGATTTTGATTGATACTGGTGAAACGTTACACTTGTTCCGTTCGCTTTCCACTCGCTTTAATCTCGACGTAGGAAGCCATCTCTGTCAATATCTCAAATTCGGAGCGCGGGAGGATTAAGGCCGACAACCATGAACGGCGGGAATACGCGTGATCCCGTTTGCGATAACTGGACAGACGTGATATTAATTTTTTGCGCACGTGAAAACCAGCTTTATAATAAAACTTTAATATTGGCATTAAATGAACAGCAGGATTAACAACTGAAGTTTCGGTTCTTTTGGTTTTCTTCGCCGAAAAGATTTCGACGATCAGTTTTTAAACATTTACGTCACTCGACGTTCGTCAGATTTCGACGATCAGTCTAAAGACATACGTACATTTAATTACTATAATTTTTATATAATCAAGATTTTAAGCAACAGTAGAAATTTTAGCTCGGCTATATATTCTTATTATAACAACGTTTTTTTATAAATGCAAAAACTCTTAAATCGAATACAAGAAGAAAAATGTAATTGTAATCTGACGCAAGACATAATTTTAACGTATGCCAATGCTAATAAACGAAGGGGAAGCATTTGCCTTGCGCCATACAGCTATGAAATATTGTTATGCCGTTGGCGTCACATCGCGACACAGCGATGAAGCCGACAGTAAGGTAGGAAATAGTGGTGCGCCAATTCATCTCGATTTGTCTGGTGGGTCACGGCGACTGGCCTCTCGTAGTCACGAAGCCTTATACCACCACTTACACACATCACATATTAACCGCTACTGCTTTTATAAGATGAAGTAAATTTACACTGTCCTTAAGTTTTTAATTTCATAGAACAAGACAACTATTGTTTTTGTAGTTGCAATAATAACTAAACACCTTAAATAAACACAAACATTTATGCAATTACGTACAGCTATGGGAAATCGATAATGTGTGAACTAGCTTATTTAATCTAAGGCTATATAGTCACAGCGCTCCTTTTAATTTGCTATTGCATCTATAACCGTCATTAAAAAAATTATCAAAATATTTTTTCACTCGTTTCTTTTTTTATACTCTGGGACATTATAAACACATGGCCATCTAATCCCAAACTAAGCAGAGATTGTGCTATGGACACCAGATAACTGATATACTACATACATTAATACTTTTATTTTATAAATACAAACATATATACATGTAGATAATTACACCCAGACACAAGACAAACAGACATGTTCATGTACACAAATGTTTGTCCTGGGTGGGAATCGAACCCACGTCTTACCATCTTATCATCTTACCACTGCACCAACCGGTCAGTCCTTTTATTCTTATATTCATTTCATTTGTCAAATCCTAGGCACTAAAATCATAGAACGTCTTTAGAAATATTTTTTTAACTATTTGAAATCATTTTTAATAAACTAAAATTGTCTTTCGACTGAAGTCCTTATTAAACTAACCACAAATAAGATCAGTCGACTGTTGGTGCAAACCATTTGGATCTCAAACACAATCAATCATTAGGCAGGTTTTTGTAAGGCAAGACAATGAAAATATTCACTGATTTAAAGCCGCATATTCCTGAGGTACGGAGACTGTGAATCTGTAAAAGCGGGCAATAAGGTTTATCGACTATTGTCGTAATAAAATTGTATGATTTATCCGAAACTGAGACTAGAGAGATACTCATTTGCTTTACCGAATAGAACATTAGGATTTGCACGGTGGCACCACATGTCTGTCGTGAGCCTCACTATTTATTTTCTATTACAGATCGTTATTTCGTATTGAGGCGTTACGTTGAAACTAAAAGTTATTTGCTTTCGGTTTTTGTTGCTTGCAAAAAGCTTGTAAATTGCTTTGTAACCAGTGTCAAAAATAGCGGAGCCAGGTTGTGCAAGTCACATAATGCCCCAGGATCCGTCGTCAAGGTCTTGTGAATTCGTGCAGAACTGTACGTGCATCGATTCAATTGATGTAAAAATTTAATCAATTACACTTCATTGGAATTATCCTAATAGTCTTACGAACTACTTCATCTTCAAAACGAACGTCATACGAATCGAACTAACGTCAAGTGATAAACCAAACAAATTGTACATTTTAACGAAAAACATTATGACAAAATAAAGTATCCTATAGAAGAGATTGTTGTGGTTACAACAAAAGCAATAAATATAAAAACATAACCATTTTCGGTTACCTTTACATTTGCAACCGGATTTTCCATAGACAGTGTTGTCAAGAACTGCTTAGAATCCAAGCGCCGAGTTTCATCATCACTCATACCAGTTCTCCAAATCCCATAATTTGTAGTTCCACTACTGCGAGGTTCGTGTGTCACTTCCTGCATCGTTCAACTGCCTTGTGGTATGATCTCTACCCAACAGCATTCCCAAAATTAGTTTAGTGTCCTTCTAGAAAAGAACAAACATAGAACAGAGAAAAAAAGGCCAGCAGCGCATCTTCAGTTCCTCTGAAGTAGATATTCTTGGGAGGCGATGATCACTTACATTAAGCAGCGCAAAGCACACACATATATATATATATATATATATATATATTGTATTGTATTGATTTTTGTTCTTCAAAAAAAATGTTCCTTACCACACATTTCGGTTATCTGCAAACCTCTACTGTCAAACGCAGAGCGTGATAGAGTATATTATCAGAAATGCAGCCATACAATCCAAATTATTTTCATACAGTATTTTTGTTGTTTTTTAAATGTTAATGTCAAATTAAAATGTTCCTATGTACATATGTAATTCTAGCTGTCAATAACCAAACACAGTGAATCGATATATCGACTTCGTAGAATGAATATGCATCTGTATCCTTAGAGCAGCCAAAACGACTCACCTCTACGAACATCAAAGCAGATCTGTATAAAATATGCAGCTTCTCTCTGACTCACGCCTTTTGCCACAAAGTAACATTTTGATCGGTTTTTCTGGTGTAAAATCCATGGTAATTGTAAATAAATTATCTATTTATCCTCATCCAAATTATCTAAAATATTATGATTGTAAATAAATTGTGAAATTGTGCTTGGATAAACGTTTCTTAAACGCCTGGAAAGGATAAACTGTACTGGGTCGCAAGAAGCAAGTCGCGGCCAACTATGCAAATTTCGAGGATGATGTTCATACCCATAAAATTTAAATAAATGTCAATAATAACAATAGGATAGGAGAACGAAGAAAGTAATATTAAATGCAAAAACATATTAATACGCCAATTATAAAATTAACTTACAAAGGCAATATTAAAAATGTAATTTTTCTTTATGTATTAATTTCTTTTTTTATTTCTTTTGTATTTAATTTTATTTCGAGTCTTATTAACCCCTGTTAGTGTAATCATTAGATTAAAAAAAAGGTTTTTGTTTTATCTTTACGCCCAAGAATGTTTAACACCTGAAAGTCTAGTAAATACGAGTATCGCATCTAAATTGTAGATTTAGATGTCTTTAAAATAAAAACAAATTGTGAAATTTACCATGAAATCTTCAATTCATTAGAAATGTTCAAATATTGATTAACCCGATGAAATAAAATTAATTGCTTGATACGTTAACATTTTCGTGTAATTAGCTTACTGTGTGTTAACTAATTTGATAAATACCTAATGAAGAATTTTATGTCATCTTTTCTTTTTGATCCAATACAAAAAATAAAGTTAAAAAAGAGTTTCGAATGCAATCAAAAACAAGAAACTTAGTATTAGCTTCGCAACAGTTTCCTCGTTGAAGAATTTTTTTCCTTATAAGCTGACGACATAAAGAAGGACTGACCTTGGAAATGCGGAAGACAGTTCAATAGGAAAATACCAGTTCCCGAAATTGGAGATCTTTGAAAAATAAAAAATCAAGCACATACAGAAGTAGAATTAAATATGCAGAAGATTATCAAATTTAATAATTTAAACATTGTATGATAAAAATTCAAATGGCCAAATAAATCTTGTGTATTGATTCTCACTAAAGAAAGAGACAGATTAATTATTTAATATTTATCTTCTTCTGGTACGTTCCCAAAAGTATTTTCATTAAGAAGGCTTCTCGAAATAGTGTTTTTTTTTTTCATAAGCATTCACTACTTCAGAGGAGTTTCAAAAGCAGGCTGCATTCTTGACTGTTTCTATACTATCTGCTCATAATAGCATAAAATTGCTGTGCGAAGGTGATACCAGGCTAATGCAGTTTTCAAATAGTACACTTTCCTCATATCTGCAAATTATCATATAATTCAATCATAAAGAAATTTCCGTTACTCCCTTAACTTGGTTAATAAATGAGAAGATACTAATTTCCCAAAAGTAAGTAACTGTAAATTCTTTAATCCCTGTATTTATTAATTTATACAATATTTATAAGATATTTCTAATAGACCATAATCCCGATAAGCGAACTTGAATGTCATTTTAGCTTACATTATACTAGCGAAGTACAAACGATTATGAAATATAATAGAAAAGTGCTATTACATAAAACATCCAATTTATTACGAAACCGTGATCGTACACGTGTAGCTAGCTACCAATCGCCAAGTATAATTTGCACAGATCTAATATGAGCATGTAAAAAATCTCCGTTCCAATTTCACGCAACATAAACTCCGCGAACATTTTTTGTGTTATGATGACGAATGACAATTTCCTACTCTGCCTAATTGTCGCGGTCCATTGTGACTGTGGCTTAGTTCATCGATATTTTTTGCGATCGGGCACATCGTCCCAGTCACCTTGCACTTTCGATTTTGCTCACACAGCGCCGGCGCTGTTACTGTCGAAACTGTCGATCGACTCTTTGTGTCAGTGCCGAAGGATGGAGCTGACTCATGCCTCAATATCGACTATTCTCTGAACAGTCACGGATATTTGAAGATTTCTGAAATTATTATTTAGAGTTTGTTTAAGATTAATCTATTTCTTTACATTACAAATCATTGTCAATTAATAATACGCATCACAATTAAACTATATCGGAATTTTACATTGAATGTGCTGTCCACTTCAATTGAAAGTTTTAAAGTGAAGTTAAAATATGTGAGATCTTTATTTTTAACTTTGTAACATCATCTTACAGGAAGCCACACATAGGACCGCAAACTCATTGCCCTAACGTAGTGTTTTTTCGCCTTAGTCCTTGGCGGTGAAACCATAAAAATATCTCCAAGGTGGTCGCGTCCCAACTAATTACTCGACGGCCTTGCGGTGCTCGCAGCGAGTTTATCTTGTCGTTATCTATGAGTTAATATTAATTGAATTACACGTATGTAATTAAAAATTCTCTACGATTGATCATGAAGTTATTGATGGGTATTGAATACAAACGCGTACACAGAATTTAAATTACCAAGGTGTGGCACCTAATGCGTAAAACTAATGAGCATTTTGAGAGGCTGTAATAGATAAAGTTGTGATATTGTAGAAATAGCTTAATCAATTGGGTGTCTCTGTGACATCGTTCTTAGACCAGTTAGAATATTAGTATATTTAACAGTATTTTTTTTAAACATCCATTGATCAAAAATAATTTGCAAAATTATTACATTTGTTTCAAACAACTACAATAACTTGACTTCGTAACAATTGTATAGACTTACATGTTCAGTCATCTCCTGTCATATAGAGAAATCTTTAAATCGGTGGAAAACGAATACAACTCTCTGTCTTTTCCTACCTTACTAATCGACGTAGATTTAGAATGAAGGTATGAAATCTTGTTTTGACATATTCTTATATCTATTAGGTCCTTACATATGAAATTGGCGTTTTGTACGGGAGGAATATAAAGTCAATTTTTTTTTTGAAAATATATTTAATTAATGCACCGTTGTTGCACTTTTGCCATCTCATAGGTAGTTCATTGATCCCTTTACTAAAAAACCATGGGGGCGAGAATCAGTAAACTCTTTGAAGGCGGTTTGGACTGCCGCATCGAATTTGAATATTTTTCCTTGTAAGAAGTTGTCCAAATTCCGGAAAAAATGGTAATCTGTTGGAGCAAGATCTGAGGAGTACGGTGGATGTCGCAGACATTCCAGTCTAACTTAGTGGTTGTTTGTTGTGCAGTTGACAGTCTTGCGTTGTCGTGAAGCAGCCGTGGCCGAGAGCGATTGACCAATCTCGGTTGTTTAGCAGCTAGTTCTTCCTTCATGGTTTGCAGTTCCTGACAATAGATATCTGCCGTAATCGTTTGGCCAGATTTTAGAAAGCTGCAGTGAACGACACCGGCGCTAGTCCACCAAACACTCACAAGTAACTTTTTCTGAGTCAATTTTCGTTTAGGGCATGATTTGGCTGGGTATCCATGGTTCAGCCATTGCGACGAGCGCTTCCGATTATCGTAAAGTATCCACTTTTCATCACAAGTATTAATACGATTTAAAATCCCTTCATTATAGTGTAGGTTGAGCAAAGTAACATAGCAGACGACGCGTGTTTGTAAGTTCGATTCACTCAATTCATGAGGTACCCATCGTTCAAGTTTTTTCTTTACTTTCCCGACTTGCTTCAAGTGGATTAATGCAGTTTTATCACTTACCCCGAAGCCTACAGCTTTCTCTGAAGTGCTTTGTGATGGATCCGCTTCCACAATAGCCTTTATTTCTTCATTTTCCACTTTGGTCTCCGGCCGT
>DWLR01001043.1:0-20306 GCA_018246295.1 Papilio alexanor hazarajatica
AGATCAAAATGATTTACATCTTGGTCACATATATTTTTGAAGTCGATTTTATATCGGCTTCTACTTATTTCACTCCGTAAATTCATACAATAGTGTGAAGGCGAGTGTGAAGGTGGAAAAGGTGATCGGTTACAACATCAATACAGATATAAACACCAAGAAGAGCGCTAGAGTTACATCTCTCCTCTGGACTGGAATACCTCACAGATTATCCATGAACATTTAGTTTATTTCATCAAAGGGGTCGTGTCACGGCTTCTAAACCCCAATGGTGAATAAGTGTAAACCCGAACTGTGGTGTACTTGTATTACAGTGTATATAAGGGAATGTCATTTTAGGTCTCAAGTCATCTTATAACTTTGAACAGGGTCTACAACAGGTATCATCAGGTTTGCACCTTGTTTATAATTAATAAACTAGCTCTTGACCACGATCTTACCAGATGTTAAGTGGTGATGTGGTCGAATAATGGTACACACTAGATTAGTAACATATTATTCACTCTTCTCTTGAGGGTACCTACGTTATAATTGGACAGAAACACAACTTGTTTCAAACCTTTGCCGTACGCACGATGGACGAAGATTCGAATCGCTTCGTTAGAAATCGCGGTATATCTATAATAAAAGTGTGAAGACTAGCCGTGTGCCTTAAGCGCCCGATCCATAAAATGGAGACGGGGGGAATTAATTCGTGCAATTCCTGCGCACACTACTTATTGTCTCTTATTTAAATTAAAATACTGATTCGTAATTATAAAAAATGTATTTGTATTTGATGGTATTAACCCAGATATGTTTAATTATGTTAATTAAACACACCTGGATTAATCGGGTAGTGTTGTAGACTTTTACGACCTGTAAAATCACTATCAGGTGAAATATGTGCTCAGTCTCGTAACCATTATTCTACACAAAAAATATATTTTTTTATATTTTATATGATTACGCATGATGTGTATGGACTCTATATGTATATTAAAAATAATTGCGAAATATGATACAATAATTCAGTGTCTTTGTGCGTAGGTATTTATATGTTATTTATTCTACTTAAAAATTTAATTGGTAATTTACGTATATCCCTAACTACAAAAACATGATGTAGAGTTAGTAGTTAATAACCTTATTATATAGTAACCGAGCAATGAGTAATGAGACTAAGGTAAGTTCTATTTAGTTTTAATGTTCCTAAAATCAATATCAAATTGATATAATTGAATACGTCGAGTACTCATACCCATGTAAACAAGCGCACATTTCCCACACTATCCAGTTCCACAACAAAACTGTAATGTTATTTAACATATAAGACATTAAAGTTGCAAACAACCCAAATAAATAAATTCAAATAATCCTACGTTTATACCGCCAACTACATATCGCATGTCTGCTAACCGTAAAACGGACGATATTAGTTGGTAACTCGTTAGTCCGTACTTAACAAAATTTAGGTAGATACCGTATCGCCTCGTTGAGTACAATTTATGTGGAACACCTATACCTTCTCACGGCGATGGACCCTCATCTAATACACGATTGTAGAGTTTCTTATATCGAAAGTTAATTAATAAAATTCTTTCATTGATAATATTTGGTATTTTATTTAATAATAATCGTTTTTTAATTCCAGGTAACAAAATCTTGTTTAAATGAAAGTATCGTGTTAGTATCGTGTGTAGCAAGACACAATTATTACAATTAAGTAACTAAATAACATCATGAAGACTCAATAAAAAAAATGGCTACGAATAGTCATTTGTTTTGTACTGTTTTTTATATTACAAACTGCATAATTTTAAAAAGTTGTTCGAAAACAGCAGGAAATGTTAAACATATTTTACTATTTTCAATGCGATACCCGCATAGCAGCGACGAATCAGGTCTATTTACATTCAGAATTCATATGTTAGCTCACAGAGCTAACAGCAAATATTCGGCTTTGATCAAATAACCACTGTTAATTTACATTATAAAAGCACAACTGTATTAATTTTCTTGTGACTATATGTGATTGAGCATTTAGCACTACATTTACGAAGGTATATTCTAAATATCATAATAATTATATTAGGAGGCAATGGAGAAAGCAAGCAAGAATTAAACATTCGTTGACAATTTTTAATGACCTTGGGCGGTGTAAATCTAAATATCAAGGATGTGGGCAGAGTAATAAAGTTGGCATAGTAAATTGGAGGACCAAGGCAACAGATTCGACTTGATTAGTAGACTTGTTTGACCAAGTCAAAAATCATAAAGGGGTGTTGAGGTAGCAGAGGTAGCAAAGGTTATTAAAATAAACTTCGTGGTAGCGCTAGTAGTAATTAGTAACATTTATGAATGTATCGGTTAGACCAAAAAAGTATAATGACCTCGGAGAATACGGGTGTGAAATAAAGCAATTTGTGTTTCTGTCACAAAATGACTATGTACAATACATGTATTTGTTCTTCTGCGTTTCGCCTGATAAGTAAGGTACGAGCATCGTCCTTCTTCTGTCCTTTCCTTTCCTTTATAGTCTTTTTCACAATCGAACGGCAACGCATTTCCAACTTTTATGTTTTGCTGAAGTGGACGGTTCCTCCAATTTATTGTCTTCGTTTACTATTTTTCTAGTAACTCTGTTGATGTGGTAAACATTTAAAATAAATCGAACAAGTTGAGATACAGTTTTCGTGAATATAAAAGGTTAGTATACGGATGAGGACGTCGCGTTGCCGTACTGTTTATTTACACAAGGGTTGATCAATTTACACTTTAAATACGATTTCGCGTGTGTTGATTCGCTTTGATCGCGATTACGTTGCCACAATGACGCAGTCGCTGTTCATTTATATTGCAGGAAGCCTTCGGTTGCTTTCGCGGTACTGTTGAAATTTGTCACGGACTTATTGTGTTCTATCGATAGCTACAATAAGGTTTGCGATTTCGATTAATGTTTCTTTGAAAATTTAATTAGAAAAGTAGTCGTAGCTTCTTGGTCTTCATAATTACATTACAGAGACGTTAACAAATTTGTATACACAAAAGAATGGAGAAATCAGAGCGCTGCGCCTCCACACTTTGGATTCACAATTCCCTCTCGTTTCTTTTGGTACAGGTTTTTTTATAAAAAGCACAAGTAGTAAATGTAAAGAGTACACAGGGTGACAGTTGAGGAAGAATCTAGGTAAAAATAGCAAGAAACTGATAAATTCTTGTCGCTTTCTGCGTCTATATTATTTCTTTCTACATATTTACGAAATAAGGCATACATATAAACATATTTAGGCAATACAAAAATGTAAATTGAGCCAGGAAGCCCTCCCACCTGAATTTGAGTTTTCATCTCCGTTCTTAAACAAATCTCCGTGCGTCGTTTCCTCATTACTGAGGAAGCGACCTCTTTTCTTGATCTTCTCTTTTTTGATCTTTTTTTCTTTTTCCACTCTGTGAGGTAGGTACTCTGCGAGGTGGATGGCATTGTTTATTGTGAAATAATATTTATAGTATTGTGTTTTAAATATAGACAACACTAAAACTATTAGTCTTTCAGAAAGGTATGCTAATGCTGTGATTAACTGATTTTTTATTTAACATTAGTATATTATTTATATTCCTACTGGTGTAATATATACTTTTTTTATTTTAAAATGTTATTCAATACTTGATAGCTTGCTGCACATCAACTTGATTAAATATTTCACTTTACCGTTTGCATATATTTTTCATACATTTATCATATTTTTCTTTAGCTGTTACAGCAATAAATGTTTTTATTCTACGTATAAAAATTACTCTCACTGGTAGTTTATAAAACGTTTTCTAGAGTATGTTCATAAATGAAACGTTCTTGCGGCCAGTTTTCATTTTACAACCTTTTGAATAATATATCATGACCGTTTTGTTGGTGTACCGTGTTTTATTAATGGCCTCTTAACACGATCTAATGGACCCTTCGCATATTTTGTGGCGACAATATCCTATAATACGTTAAAAAGTTTATTTTACATTTCTTATGAAGTTTTTTTTTTGTGGACAGACTTGAAAAACAACTTTTTTCTCTTCGTATCAATTTACACCTATAGTTATATTAAAAAGATAACACCGAATTTTTTTTATGTTTCGACGTTTGACAAACGTCTTAAATATTTTTAAATGAGTTTAATTTAATTTTGTAAATCTTTGCTATTTGATAATGATATTCTATATAAGTTATGTGCGGATAATAAAATAGGTGGTGCATTTAGACATCTGCAACTATGTAGATTAGAATACTCATTAAACTCGAGACGAATGTTGCTGCTTACATCTTCTGTACTGTAGAAACAAATCAAAATGTATCATTTGCACAAAATGTATAGGAGTACCCGGTGAACTTAGTGGCGATGTTCTTAGCGATGGAGGACCAGACGACACCGATGATCGGTGTGTCATACATATCTGACTGCAGCAGAACCCCAATTTCTGGAAGAACCTATTTAACAAATTCAATTAGAACTTATGCGAGCGGAGACAAATTTTGTGTTGTTATTTCATAATTTCAAATTATATTGAATGTACTTATAGGTATAAGATATTTCTTATACCTATCAGTATATTCTCGAGGATGGCGTTAGGCATGCGGCTGGCGGCTGGCCGTTAAACTGTAGTCAAAACCAGTAACAGTATGGATTACAATAGAGTCCAGAATATATGGAAGAGTAGTATACATACTGTGCTGATCCACACAAGTGGGAAAATGGCAGGGAGATGATGACTGAGATTTTTTTTTTGGTAACAAAAATGTAATTATTGCAATATGACATTTTGAAGGAGACAAACTTAAAGTAAGATCAGATGATCCATTTTGCAATTTTAGTTTCGCGCGTTCAGAGACATACACGCTGTGAGGGGACTTTTTTGAGTATTCGTAAGTAGTAATGTTATTTATCACATTATTTTAAACGGAGGAAAACGACTAGTTGTACAACAAGAATGTATTGATGTGATAGAAAGTTAGAAAAATTTGATACATATTTTTTGTATGTGTTCAGTTTATTTTTATTAAAACAGAATATTCACAGTTAGCTGTCGATGCTAACATATAAATTGTAAACTGATTCACTACGTAGCGGGCATGCGGGCATTGCTTTAGAACTACATAGTTAAAATATGTTCTGACATTTTTAGTTTTATCCATTTGTTTTACCCTAGTAGACTGATCGAGTAGCAGAAGTATTGATTTTTTTTTAAATTATGATAAACGAAATCATTCAGAAAAAATTAGTTAAAGTTTAATGGTAGTTTAACCATTACACCCGTTTCTGTGTTTTTGGTGTAATTTAAACGTGTAATGTAATATATTTAATTACAAATAAATATGCCGGCACCGCATCTGTAGTTCCTCTGGTGTTGCGGATGTCCATGGGCGTCGGTTCACTTAATGTTAGGCGACCCGCTGCTCGTATGCCTCCCTTATTCTATAAAAAAAAACAATCTGTTTGTAAGAGGCTGAAGCGGCGATTATAAATAATAATGTATCTATCAAATTCAACTATACGTATAAGCAAGCATTTTATATCAACACATGAACTATCCTTTATCAATATATCAATATATCATCAGCTATGACGATACATTACAATATTTTATTGTTAGAGCGATCAAGAAGATGGATGGGTTGGCAACAGTATGAATATTTCAGAAGGCACATTTGGGTCGCTGAAAAATAAATATGGCTGAATAAACTGGACGTTTTTGTATACAAATCGGGATGCGCCATGCGTGTCCCGATTACAAATAAAATTGAGGGTATTTAAGCTATTTTTCTGTCAAACTCTAATATTCACTATCCCTTTTAGTTACAGTAATTTTCTATTTTTATTTCTTGTTTACTTTAACTATGACAATGTTAGTACTTGTGTTCACCCGTTTATTCATTTTATTCTTTAGTTTATAAGTTTTTATATTGGTCAATGGAGGGTTTATTAAATAAAGACTTGCAAAATTTAGGAAAACATAAATAAAAGGACATTTTGTATTTCTTTCCCGTTCGTTCCTGTGTCGGTGTAAAATAAATTTAATACACATATTTCCGGTCTAATATCTGAATCAAAGCATCGTATTCATGTGCATCTAAATTTTAAAATGGCAATAATAAAAAATGGTATTCGTAGACTTTAGATCGTTATGGTTAGTTTGTTGAAAATGACTGATGTGTTTGTGGATATGAACATTTTTAAATATTCGTTTTTATTTCCAGGAATTCTTAAATGTAATAAACACAAAATAAAGTTTAAGGACGTGTAAAAATACAATATCGTTCAGAGGTCATTATAATTGAAGATTGGTCGATAAGTGTCGATATTATCTGTTCTTCTGGACATACATGTCATGTCATGACATCACAGTTACATATACCATTTCGTTAGCCTTCATATATTGTTGTTATGATGACCACATTGCATTGGACGTCCCAACTCTTAATAATTATTCGTCTTTACCAGTAAAACACTCTTCTTTTTCAAGAATGCAACTAAATATTATTCGAGTACACTTAAAAAAACATCGCTTCAAAACCAAATCCAGTGATTGTAACCAGAAATGGAATGCAAATATTGAAAACGGGAACTATGCACTAAAAGCTTTTATGCGGCGGCACGCCTGAACTAATATAACGTCACTTTTTACGTTCTGCCACTCATTCTAACAATTCAAATTCACATTCTTTACCCTGGATTTGGAGTTTGATACAAAACTTTCCTATCATTTTAAACTTTCATACATGTTCCCTGAGCCCACTGTGAAAATATGCTACCACAAACCACTTACCGAATAACAAGAAGACTATAATTATAACATCTATTAAGGTATAGGCACCAATAAGTTACTGTAATCGACATACACATGCTCTATGTTAATCGTCGCGCCAATTTACTTGTATAATAAGGGAGCAATGGAGTAACGGGTCGCACAATGTAATTGATCACTTCCGCAACACCCGAGATCTGTTGCCGGTTGCTTCTTAACTCCAGATCTTTTGCCGGCCTTTAAGGAAAGATTATACGCCCTTCTTGAAGGACCCTAAGTCATATTGGTTTTGAAATACCTCGAGAGACTGAACATATCACAACACGACTGTGCGAGGCTGGAAGTTTCGCGAAAGCCGTGCCGTAGTAGAATTCTAACTATCAAGGTAATGTGGATCGTATTTAGTGATATGTGATAGCGAAACTCAGTAGCAGGAACTGGTTCAAATAATTCCTTGGAATAGTACTCATAGTAGAAGCGGTAGAAATGCAGAAGCATCTGATATCCCTTCGCAGGTTCACAGGATTATCAGTAGGAACTCTGTCGTTGATGATTTGAGTCGTTCTCATTGTATAAAGTCAAATGAAATATGCTGGTACTGCGCATTTCAGCCCATATATGTTTGTATATACCATATGTAAATATGTACTTCAAAATACTTATTTACAAATTTTGTAGATATTAAAAAGTCAGAAGAAAAAAGTCAGGAACAGACATAAGCCAGCAGATTTTAACCGACTTCAAAAAGGGAGTTTCGCATTTTGCTTGTAATTTTATGTATGTTACCTGAGAATGGACCGATTTAAATTTTTTTTTCGGTGAACAGTTCGCAACTGGATACCATTTCATTTTGAATGTACCTTGGATTCCGAATACAAGATATTATTATAAATTTTGGAGCATGCCTATATGAAATAGTATATTTAGTTCAAAGTCGTTAACACTGAATGCAGCTAAACTTCGAGCCGTTATTAAGTTTGATTCGTGTAATATGATGGTAGCAGGGCGACTATCTTAGAAGGCAATCCTTATGTGACAACTGCCAGCGTACCACGCCTACGACGAAACGCTGTCGGGCCTGTGTATTTGATTCGTCTGATGTATGACAATTACATTGTGACGATTATTGTGCTGTAATTACACCTATATTAATAATATAACGCCACTGTTAACTATTTCACGGCTTACGTACGCCTTCCACCATGAATATTTTTCAAGTACGTCATTCGGCGCCTACAGACACAATGACGAAATATTTGGTACGAATTTAGAGGTACCACATGCTTTCATTACAAGCAATAAATTAGCTCACCTACTATTTAATAGAGATAAAAAACGTAACAATTCAAATATCTCAAACAGTTTTAATTATTACTCGGCGTGGAACTGCCTGGAGTTACATTGCGGTAAATTGGCAAAAAGGAATCGACTATTCTTTGTTTTGCTTTTTCGATTGTTGATTGCAACATCAGGATTAAATATCTAGGGAATTCAATGCAAATAATAATTGTTTCTTTTTAGTAAAACTATCAATACTTTACTGTATGTTGTTTTTAATTATAAACACGTTGATGTCGGTTTATAAAAGGAAAATTGTGGTGTACAAGATTTTTTTTAAATATAACATTTAATAATTTCCCTACTATAAACCAAATTTAACATACACGTGAGTTTTCCTTCAATGCACAATGACAAAATGTAGTAAATTCATAACACTGTTGAATGTGTGTCAACACAGAAATTACATTAAAAACTAAAATAATCAAAAATGAAAAATATGATATTATAACAATAGTTAGTAACATAGTAGTATATAATATGTTATACAAACAGTATACATTAATAATAGTCATACAATACTTTAGAAATTATCTGTAAGTTTTTATCACAAAAACAAAAGAAAATCAGAATAGCCTAAAAAAGGATAAACGCCTACTATCCTATCACATCTGAGTATCATTGATAGGTTCTATCAGTGATATTCAGATGCTACGAAGAATTTTGCAACGATGAATTCTGTGTATAACTGCGACACTGCTCACATGCTTGAAATATATTTTAACTTGATGATTTATAATGGAATAAAATAGTCTATGTTTAATAAATTATTAAAACGCTTTTTTTTATTAAAATATGTTCTTTTATTATGTTCGCGGTCTGACCTAGACGGGTTCTCTTCAAAGAACCTAGATATTAGCAGTAATCATGAATACTTTATATAAAAACTGAAATAAAAATAACCGTAATTAAATTTAATATCACGGTATTTGCCTTTATTGGTTAAGGATCATGAGAATAAAAAGGAATAAAATGCTACCATATTTTTTTAGGAAAAAAGAAATGAAAACTGAAATAAAAGAATACATCACTATCACGCATTATTTGGAAGTTTATGGTTGAACATAAGTTTCTCCTTCCATCAGGTATTATGCGGGTGGCCTGAAATCAGAGGCCCAGGAAGGCACTGTTATTTTTTTAATATTATGATGTTATTGAAATAATTTACTAATATATCTTGTAACTATTTTAAATAAGCTTAAAACCTAGTGCTAGGATATAGTTCACGATAATAGTCGAATGGAGGATTCGAACTTACGACCTGATGATCGGTAGTCCGTACCCTTAACGATTAGGCTACATGCGCTCCAAATTTATTGTATTTAGAGGGAATAAAAGCGATATCACTGCCCTCGACACCAATAAATGTTTGTTGTTTTGCGAAATTTCGTAAACTTTTTAAAAGAAATAATACATATAAATTCATTTAATATATTTGATTATTTCCTGGGTTCCTCCTTTCAGGTTCCCTCGCAACTTATTTCAAAACATTACACGTTTTGTCTCCTTTGCTGTCTAATTTTGTATGCTCCGTCATTTCTTCGCATTTATTTTTCTTTGCGGTCTAATTTTCTTTGTTGTCTCCGTCATTTTATAACCAAATTTCACGAAATGAGGTCCGCGGTTGAGATGAAATTGGTATTCACAGTGAATTGAGCTCGACTGCAATAAGGCCAACCTTTACCGCGAATATCCAAATTTGATCCATAATTATATCTTTTTTGGCATTCCAACATTTTTATTTCCTTTTCGATTGCATAAATACTTATTAATTATTTTTTATAGAATAAGGGCGGCAAGCGAGTAACGGGTCGCTTAACATTAAGCAAACCGATGCCCATAGACATTCGCAACACTAGAGGAACTGCAGATTCCTTTTTTAATTAAATTACTATTCAAAACAGCAAGATTTACTTGATATCACTTTTCCTTAAAATGTCATCTTATAAGACATGACTTTGAAATATTAGCATTCAAATGATAATAAAATGACGAATCGGATAGCGCGGTTGATGCTTGCCTTTCACACCACATGTCGTGAGTTCGATTCCCACCCGTGACAAAAATTTGTGTCTTGAGTGTGGGTGTAATTATCTATATAAGAATGTATTTACATGGGTAGAATATGTATTATATCAGTTATCGGGTTTCCATAGTACAAGCTCTGCTTAGTTAGGGATCAGATGGCCATATGTGAATAATGTCCCAGAATATTATTATTATAAAAAATAAAAAAAATCATCTTACTAAATATTCAAAATACTTTTTTTTTGACATTGGAGCATTAAAGTGATTGCCAACAAGCAATTAAAATGAGGAATGTAACTGTTTTATCACGAGTGAAGTATTATAGTTAAATAACGGCATCACCATACATTTTCAGTCACATATTTTATTCAACAGCCTCTCTACCGGATGAGGAAGCTATACATATACAGTCAAACCTCTGTCCCGTCGTTCGTTCGTAGCTGAATTTGAAGCCTACTTCCTATGCACACTTCGAAATTCAAAGCGAAATTTATTTCTTGTTTTGAAATGGAATTTAGAAGAACCATTTACGGGGTGGAGGCAAACAAGGATATTTAAATAAATTCTAAATATACACAGACGTACGTTTCTGTTTGATTAAATTATTGACAACTGTTACAAATATTTGAACAAATATAACAATGCTTTTCAAATAAGAATGTACATGAACTCGCGCCATAATGTGAAGTCTAGTTGTCAAATCGCAAAAAAATAGTAGAGTCAGTAAAACTCAGTAAACTCAGTAAAAACAGACATTTTTAATATAATAATTATTTTAATATGATTTTTTTATACAAGAAGGTGGCAAACGAGCAAGCGGTTACCTAAGAGACCGCTACCCATAGACATTTGCAACAAGCATTTGCAAGTTGCATATGCGTTGCCTATCTTTAAAAGACATAGGAGAGGATAGACAGAAAATAGACATTTCCTTCTCCTTTTCATCCCCTTCCCCTTCAAATCCTCTTTCTTTTCCCATACTTTCCTTATTAGAAAAAGGTGGGAACGGGAAGAGAACTAAAATAAGGCCTCCGGCACCTCACTAAGCAGACGAAACGCAGAATACTTCTGATTCACGTCTCTTTTCTGTGAGGTCATGGTATTTCAACGGTCGAGCGGGCCATTCGTCCAACAGATGTTGTTTTTGCGGACTCTACCACTATAAAATATGAATCTCCGAGTTCGTCGCTGTCATTATTTTCACTGCTGTTTTTCCCTATAAAAATATTTAGGTTTTATGACTAATGATGTAGATGTTTATTTTTCATTAAAACGCATAATAATGTACTCATAGGTACCTTTTATTTTTATTAATTCTAGTGACTTCAAGTATTTCAATTGACGGATAATTTTCATAATGACCACATTGATAAAGTAAATAAAAAGGTGGTATAAAAAGTACCTATAGCCAAAGAATGCGTGCCGCGTGTCAGTGCCACAAACAAGCCAACAGAAATCTTTAATCACTACCTACCCCGCTACTTTACGGAGGTTAGTACTTATTTCCTCATTTGAAAAACAAAAAAAAAAACGATTATTTTGATCCAAAGCAAATGACATAACTTTTTCCGACCTTTGACCAAATCATCAGATTATTGCATATCATTTATAAATGCTCGCCAGACAGTATGCACAAACTATAGTTTTTATATGTCTACAAAATTGGCTCATTATTAATGCAGTTAGGTCCGAAAAGTGTCAAGTGAATTAGCATATTGACTCATTTGAACGCGAGCCAGAGAAACTTCTGCGCCAGCTCTTAGTTTGTTTTTCGTTTCCGGATTTAACTTTCCGTATCTCGTATTATTCGAACTGTTTGTCTAGTATTTGATGTAGTTCTAATGACTTATGATTCTTTGTCTTTATTTAAGAACAACCTCACAAAGGAAAAAACAGCAAATATCAGTACCTCTATTTTATACCTAATATCTGTAAGATCCTGCTATGCTTCTTCTGACCGTCATTTTTCAGTTTAACATTATTGGAGGAGCTGGACTCCTTTTGGAACTATTGGCAACAAAATTGAGGGATCAGGAGTTATCAGAGACATTCAACATATCAACTGATTTACTTTTATCTCTTTGTGAATTATGAATAGAAGAAAGCAATAGGACGTCGTGTCTTATAAAAAAAGAAAACATAATTGGAACTAAGTCGGTTGGTATTTAAAAGTCAACGTACGAGTTTAAGGTGACTAGAATTTTATGTATGCTGTACCGCGAATCAGCTTTATTAATACGAATTACGAGCGTAGGCATGATAAATAGAATTTTTAAAAATTGTGTCGTCATTGATACGAAATTACGGATAGCTTTTAGGATAATGGAATACAAAAACATTTATGAACAAGATAAATATTTTAACAAATTAAAATAGTTCTTTTATGTATTGTGTTTTTGTTACATATGAATAATACATATTGGATAGCGTATTCTTAAATAATTGTTTCCAAATTTAGTTATGATGTAGTCCATACTCGTATAGGAAATATAAAGATTGATCAGACTTTTTATACAAACTTGATATAAGCCTGGCTCTGTTCTAGTCGGCTGAATTCCAGATTTTTTTATGTCAAATAGTTATTACATATTTGTTTTAGAGTTCAAGACGTAAGCAGTATCCGAGATCAAATATTTGTCAACATAAATCGTTGTCAATTATAATTATATTGCTATATTTTGTAAGGTATACATTTGTGTGCCCATAATCACTGGATCATATTACGTGGAAACGTATAACTTTGCATGTGAAGGTTTAAAACGTCACGCTTCACAGAATTATATAAAACTCTATTCTAACTGGCGACGCATGCGTAAATTAAAATGTAATACGATAATGATAATATAGTAGCGAAAAAATATTGAAATATGTTCCTGAATTTTAAGTTTTATTCATTACAAAATAATACACTTTCATCTTTCTGATAATAGTATTGATGTTAGCAAATTGAATTTGGATAAAATAGAATTAACAACGTAGTATTTTCCCTATTTTATCAAAGTGTAGTCAATTTTTTAAATAAGCCACCGTGACAAATAATTTTTATTTTTAATCAGCTAGTCTAACATTCGTCTACACAGATCTATAGTATACTTATTAAAAAGAAATAAAACTCAACTTCTCTTTAACTTAATTCACGGAGATTTCAAAATTTTCCAAACGCCATCTTATTCCGAATATTAGTCCTTGTGAAAGTACCCCTCAACCTGCAATCGTCCACTCCTGGACAGGCCTTCCTCATTGATTGCACCACTGGGGGGAATGTGCCATAATCGCCACGCTTGACAGGCGGGTTGGCGATCGCAGTATGTTCTACCGTATTAAGAAAAAGACGCTGCTGCCCGTCCTACGGTGGTCTTTACATCCAGACTGACAGAAGACAAACAGACATATTCATACACATAAATGTTTGTCTTGGGTGGGAATCGAACCCACGACCTGCGGCGCGAAAGGCAAGTGTCTTGCCACTGCGCCAACCGGTCAGTCCCGGTGAAAGTGTATTCCTTAAATTAAATGTTTTATATGCTTTGAATTATTACATTCATTTACAATTTAATTTAAATAGTGGCAGAGTACATATCAAATAAGCCGAGATTTACTTCCTAGATCCAGATAACTGTGTGATCGTCTCCACCGCTGATCACAGAGTTGTCCGACGAGGTCGACCGATTATCGGGTCAAGGACAAGGACGGCTCATGTCTGTAATCTACTGTCAGAAACGAACGAATAAAATTACATAAAAATATTAAAAATACCGAACAATTAGAATATGCAAAATATGAAAGCCTAAAAACTTTATTCTGCGATCAGCAGCCCATGAAATTTAAGCGTCATAGTCCGCAGTAGTGAAATCAAAACAGTGCTATTATATGAAACTTTAGCTCGATGCAGAATTTGAATAACTGGGAATTAATACTTATGCGCGATACACACAGACTATTAGTTATCTGAGTTTCCTTTGTTTAGCAATGTTTGATATGAACTATGAATTTAATTAAATTTTCCGCAGTTTATGTATGTATGTATTAGCTCAATACTTATAACTTTCACGCCGCAAGTCGTGGATTCGATTCCCACACAGGACAAACATTTGTGTGCATCTACCGTAGCATCTACCACTACTACTCTTCGTGGTAAATCTGCGCTTTGAAAACACCCCTCTGATTTCCTCAGCTAATATTATTATTCTCGGCGTTGACATATCGAGTGACGTTCAGTTTCGTGGTCACTTGGAAGGCGCAAGTGCGGCATCACATGGAATACTGCTCGCATCTCTGGGCTGGAGCCCCACAATGCCATCTTCTTCCATTTGACCACATACAACGGAGAGCGACTCAAATCGTCAACGACCGAACTCTTATCGGCTTGACCCTTTGGCTTTGCGAAGGGGCGTCAGTTCCCTTTGCATATTATAATTGTTTGGAACAATTCCTGCCGCGGAGTTTCGTCATCGTACGACTCGACAGGGTGCCAAATACCACCCACATCACCTTGATGGTTGGCATTCCACAACCGTACGGTTCTTGCGAAACTTCCTGCCTTGCACAGCCGCGTTGTTGAATTATCTGTCTTCAGCGGTATTTTCAAACCAATTCGACTTAGGGTCCTTCAAGAACAGAGCGTATCTTTTCCTTACAGGCCGGCAACGTATTCGCGGTTACTCTGATGTTGCGAATGTCTATGGGCGGCAGTGATCGCTTGTTATTGGGCGACCTATTGCTCGTTTACCACCTTGTCATATAAAAAAAACATGTCTGTTTGTCTTGAGTCTGGACGTAAAGACCACCGGGAAACGGGCAGTAGCGTCCTATTCTTCGCACGATCGCCAACCCGCCTGCCAAGCGTGGCGATTATGGCACATTTCCATCCAATGATGCGGTCAACGAGGGAGGCCTATGTCCAGTAGTGGACGATCATAGGCTGAGGTGTGAGGTGTATTTATAATTTTAAGATTGGTTTGTGATATTGAGGGTAAAGTAATAAGTAATAGAGTAATATATGGAAAAGTCTGAACCTGACATTTAAAATACATAAATTCATATTTCAAATTCATAGCAGTAAAGGCTTGCGTTGGTAATGTTATATTCGATCTACAGAAAAAATTTTTGGATTTTCTTTTTGTTATAAACCTCGCATAGTAGAACTATGTAAAATTTATTTGAAATAAATAAATAACATCTAAGTAGTTTTTTTTTTAATTATTTGCATGCGCGAAACATTTATCTTATCTTTGAACAAGAAATATCGTAAACGTCAAAAACCGTGTAACAAACAAAAATAACAATGAACGAAAAAACTGATAACGACGGATATCAAAATAACGAGGAATTTTGGACCCTCATCTGAAATTGTCACATTGCGTCGCCGCGGGCCTGAATTTTTCATGTAAATTTCCCCGTCGGGGTGCAATGGGGCACTTTGCACGTTAAGTCTTAGAAAGTATAATTTGCATAAATTTCAAACAGTATTTAAAAAAGCAGGAAAGGAGTATATTTTTTTTAATAATAGTAGAATAAGTTCGTAATATACTTCATTAAATTAGCTTGTAGTTTTTTTTGATCTATCACTGTTTTCAACAAGTAATTGTCTTATTGTTTCAGATTTCTTTCGCTGAAACGAATTGAGTAAAAATAACGAAAATCAAATTAGGGGAGTTTAGTCACCGATCGGTTAAACACTAAGAGTCGTAAATGTGAATTGTTCTACAAAGAGCTGTGACTATTATTATTTTTCCTAAAAGTATTGACTGAATAATACTTTTGCTACAACTTTGTTAACTTTTATCAATAATTATTTCGCGTTAAGAGTGCAGTGAATCATAATTGTTCGCCGGCCTAGCCACGCCCCGTAACCAATCAAATCGTTCCTAATTACAATGTCAAGTTCACAGTAACCAGCTGATAGCATTCGAGCACAGTGGTTGTATCATTTCCTTTGTTTGTTAACTAAATAAAAAAAAGTATACCTCATCTTTGTAAAAATAAAAGAAGCTATTTAGTTCATAGCGAAGAAATAAAAGTAATTTACAATGTTTTAAGTACATTAAACAATGATTAATTTACTGATTTTGTAATTATCAGATTTTAAAATACCTCGATAAAAATGAGTATTGTCATATTAAATACCTTATAAGTATATATATATATGAGGGTTAGAGTCAGGCGGCCGGCCGTAAAACTATAGCCAAATCAGTTACAATATGGATTACAGTAGAGTCCAGGATATATGGAAGAGTAGTATATACTGTGCCGACCCTACGCAAGTGGGAAAAAGGCAGGAAAATGATAAAAATGAGTATTGTTCTTAATGGAAATAATTGGATACTGAAAGTACTCTTACATCAGATTAACTACTATGAAACAACTGAAAGACAGATCAAGAAGACGAATGGCCTGCTTACTGCATGAATATTTCAGAAGGCACATTAAGGCTAAGGAAAAATAAATATGCTTCAGTACGCTGGACGCATTTGTATATAAATCGTGGAACTGCGCGCGTGTATGGCTTACGAATGTACTGTCGAGTCCAAAGAAAGTATTCAGTTAAGCGTAAGTATCTCATGCTTTCCTCGACGGCCTTAAATATTTTGCGGTCCAAGAATCAGTTATGTGACTTATGCTAGGTTGATTGATTAAACTGTCTGATTGTCGGAAGTATATGCGATCCTAATATTTTTTTGAAGTTTCGTTAATAAATGCAATATTACATGTTATAAATAAGCGGGCGTCTTCAAATGTTGAATGAATAAAGACAAGTAAAAATATATTGCAAATTAAGAGAGTCCTATATGAATTTATATCGATCAGATTAATGATACGAGTATACTAAGGAAAGGCGATATAAGGAGTACCCGAAGCCGACCAGCATGTATGCGTAGATGTATGTATTTATGACGTAGAAGAAACGAGAGATGGTTGCCACGATCATGCCAGTTGCAAATCCATAAACACTGCCTACCTGGGTTCGGATGCCGATATTTTATATTTATATACATACTATATGTCGTCAGCGGCTTCGCACGTTTACAAAAGATTCGAACGCTATCAGGAAAATACAAAATACGGTTTTTGTAATAGCCTATCATTTGCGCTATCACGTTTTTTTTTTTCAAAAGTCTACATACACATCATGAAGGTGAGGCTATGCTGTTGTTGAGTTATAACGGGACATACAGCAGACCGGCAGACAGATATAATATATCTTATATAGAATGTCTTTTGCGCAGTCACGTGTTCTTGCTATATACTAATTTTATTGAGATCGGTCTAGCCGGTCTTATGTTAAATTGTGACGCACAGATAGACAGATATACATACAATTTTTTTTAATATAGTTGATTAGAGATTAGAGAATGTATATCACAACGTTTTACAAATTACTCAAATTACAGACAGAATCTATTTTACAGATTTATGTATTAGCATAGATAAACAGTACTTGCTATTTTAATACAATGACTATTAATAATAATAAACAACGAGACAACTACGGTATTAAACTTTAGCCACAATAAAGTCCGACATTTCGCTTTCATAAAGCTTTTGAACGAAAAATTTGTTATTTATACTCAATTTTCTGAAATTTTCTCCTATTTAAATGTATATATTTATATAATATAATATTTTCGTACTGTATTTAATAAAAAGAAACATCAATATGTTATTAAATTTAATAATATTAATACATTGAATAGAAAGAATTGAAGATCTCTTGGAATTAATTAGATTTAACTCAACAACAAACAGAATTATAGTTTTACCCCTGATTTTTTTTATAATTATATTTATATTTATAAGAAATAAGGAGGTGCCTTATAGGCCATTAATACCGCTGAATACAGATTATAACCCTATTTTTGTGCATAAATTTTAAAATAAAAATTCTTTGATTAAATGAGTAAATTTTTGCAAATTAAAAGTTTCAAGTGTGAGGAAATTTTGCTTAGGATATTAAGACTCGTATATTGAATACGCCTTTGCAAAATTTGAAGTCAAAATCATTAAATTTCACCTGCAGAGGCAACCCAGTTTACAGCCACTGTAATTTTATGTTTATGAACCTTCACAACGTTATGTTCGTGAATAAACATACCAAATTAATGATCATACTTAGACGTAGTAAAATAATTAAGTTATTTTACTTACTTTCCTAATCATATTCGGTATTTTCAATATTTGGCGATTTCGAAACTTTAGTGCTCAGATTGAGTTGGAGTGGTCTATGAATGTTTGATACGAATGTGAACCAAACCCCGCAGATATTTTCTATTCTACTGTTTCTATTTATTTTACTTTAACTCACTTAAAACCAATAATGTTTTTGTTTTGAATAGCTTTCGTATTTACACATTTAAGAGATAAGGGACATGTAAGGTAACAAGCTTTGAATTGTAGCCAACAAATCAAAAAAAAAAACTGACATTTATAGTATAAAGAAATAATAAATTAAAAATGACGAATAGTTATAATAAAGTATTATGTTTCTCGACCAAGTACATACAAATGCTTATCCGTAACACCTTCGAAAAAAAAAGCAAAGTAGTATAATAGTTTCTTGAGATAAATAGTAAAAAACGAAAGTGAAATCTTTGCTCGGATGTCGACTACATTTATTTTCAGCTGAAACATAAGAACTCTTAGAAGTAGAAAAGTCTCGAAAAAAAAAATCGTAGTAATTATAGAATTTCCACTACCTAGAATTGCGTATAAACAATATTTTAAGTATGAAACTATGCTTTAACTTTATTTTTTTTATGATTTCAGAGTTGAGTAGTTTAGTGAAGTAACATTTTAAGAGTAATTCCGATGAATCGTTGGGCTGGTTCATTAACTGATTACAAAGGGAAAAATACGATATCTAATGCAGAAGAAGTAGGGGTGGAGTAAAGTGTCAAAAATAGATGCCAAAACAGCTATGATATGGTAATTTTGGACAATTTATATAGTTTCCAGTATTACAACGTGTCACTCGTTATTGCAAAAGGAGAATCGGTCAAAATATATTCCGGTGTGGTATATGGAATATATGGAATCAGATCCTGAAAACTTTTAATAACGTCATATCGTTAATTAAAAAAGAGTTCCTTAGTTTATGATAATTGCTGCACATTTTTTTTCATAAATGATACGGTTTTAACAAAAACAAAAATTACAGCAGTGCAAGCGCTAATTACAAGGACTGATTATTTCCTTAACCTAATGAAAATATTACTCCATCGTGGTTTCTTAATGTACATTATGAAAGCTTTTTCATGTTGCATGCGGTGACTGATGTGCTATTTATACATATATAACCACTAACTCAGGAAAGATCCAACAAAGTTGTATTTAAATAAAAGACAATAAATAGTCACTGGTGTGTTGGTCTTAACTCGCTGTCCTATGTGAGCCACAATTTGATGCTACGCGACCAGATTTGACGTAACGCAAAAATATCAAACAGTCTTTGTATGTAATCGTGGCTTTTGTGGTTGCATCATATCGCACAGTATCGCGCCGCGTCGCGTTTCGTCGCTCACCTATGTCGACGGTTAAGGGATAGTTATAAGTTGATGCAAATGAAGTAGTCCTCGCAGGAAAAGGTCTAAACATGAAAAGATCTAGGCAACTTGAAACAATATTTTATCAAATTTGATTGGTCAATAATTACTTTTATGAAAGATATCCGTATTTCTACAAATTTTGTAGCAAAGGAACAAAGGATTATTATTACAACAAATTTGTTAAAAAGTAAAATTTTAAATAGCCTGTAGTCCGTTTTTGTCACGTCTTATTTACTATACTACTCATTGCATAAATAACATTCACACACTTTCTATTCTGTATTTTGGCCCAACAGTTCTCATTCTGTAACGTCAATGCAACCAAGGTGCCTAAAATCAAGCAAGTATCCTTGTTCTGCTGAATGTGGCTCAGTCACTTGACTGACGTCACACAACGCTAAAAGAGCAGAGTCTGCATCCCGCACAAAGCTAACGCTTCATTTTCGTCAACGTCATATAGCGCTTGTCATTCTTTTTGGCGTTCTCCTTCGTTATAATTGAGTTGCCTGCAATAAATGGACTAAGATATACCGAGTGACTGACCGGTTGGCCGACTGACCGGTTGGCGCAGTGGCAAGACACTTGCCTGTCGCGCCGCAGGTCGTGGGTTCGATTCCCACCCAAGAC
>DWLR01001044.1:0-20285 GCA_018246295.1 Papilio alexanor hazarajatica
CTACACTGAATATCCACAAAACAGATAAGTTTGTTATTCGGTTACCAATGCATCGTCGGTTTTTAAGGAAAAACTATACATTATTTCATTATATACATTTCACTTTCTTATCACATGCTATAAGTTTAAACTGATACGTCATAAGTCATCCAAAAAAATCATGACATATTATTATGACTTTTTCTTAATATGTCATGCTTTTATGTAAATCGTAAACTGATTAAATACATAGAATAACCGTCCCAGTTGGCCGTAATAAAAGTTGAGAATACCATTTCATTGGGGCAAAGCAAATCCAGATTTGTTACTGGTAGAGTGACTTTCTAATTCCGCAGGCAGGAAGAACTTTGTGAAATGCGCGCCGTGTACACGAGACCCGTATGCGACCGCTCCGTCCGCCTTTAATCCTTACCGCGGCGGGAATTGTTGCCTAAACTTGTAGCGGGCGCCGCTGCGACGTCCGAACAGTTTGTAATCGCGACACACTTTACAAATACTTTGATTAATCTATACCGCAATGAAAATAAACTTTTGGAACAGTAACACGATATCCTTGTTATGTTATGTTAGATGAGCTTGCTGGAGTACCAATAATTTCTCTTGTGAAAAAGGAAAATACAATTGAATTATTTTAATTTATTCTCTTCCATAGGCCCTGGACTCTACTGTAATCCATACTGTATTGGTTTTGGCTATAGTTTTTATGGCCGGCTGCCTGACACCATCCCTCCTCGGAAATTCATCTCCTCTTCCTATAATTTTCTTATTAGAAAAGGATAGCTAGGCTGTAGAAGACAAGGAAGAAACATGGCAATAATATATGCTACGCGTGCAAAGCTTTTGATAAATTATCCGATGGCCTCGTAGGGCAAGTATTATGATAGATTGTATGAAGCAATCGATTTGCGATATTCGGGTTGACTACTGAATGGGTGGCTTATATCGCAATCAGCCGGTGGCTGGAGCTTTATTAACCCGTCAGGGCATTGCGGGCCCAGCTAATCAATCGGTGCTCGCGTGTCGACCGCACTATCTGTCTTTGGCCGATTGGGCCCCGATAACTCGACCGATGCTAGATTACTACGTATACGGGAATGGCCCATATATAAAATTAACTTCTCTTATCTTCCTAAATAGACAGTATTAGGGGAGTAAATAAGTCTAAAGTGACTCGGAGGAAATGAACAAAACAATGTTCGATACTATCAGCTGTATTTCTCATAATACAAGAGACTGGTGAGACGATGTAAGTTAGCTAAAGTTTAATCAGTAATATTTTTATTTTATTTGTTTAGATTTAATATGAGAAAACTATGAATACTTACAACATTGAACCTAGATTTTTTCTTATCATTAGAACACTTTTAGACTCTTTAGAAGAGTTTACCAAATTTTTATGGTAAGAAGTCAAACGATAGATAACAGACATTTACAACAACTCAGGAGCTCCTGCAGCTTCCAAATCCATTATCTATCATATTTTAGATAACTAATTAACGATTTACAGTAGTGTAAGAACAGAGTGTGTAAAGGCATTAAATGAAAATCTTAAAACGATTTTAAATGTAACAGTAAAGTTATTCCTTGCAATGAAAAATACCTTATACACTTCGGAATATTCTAGTTTCCATAAATCACCGAGCGCTGAATAGCATAGAGGAAGAAGTTTTAAACTAAAGTCAGAAAAACTTCAACGGAACTTACATAAGATTAAAGTCACAATTTTCTTGATGAGAAGTCATTGCACAGACGAATATAAAAATGTATAATTAAGAAGAAGGAGAAACTGTAAAAGTAAATTAGGGAAAAGAACCTTATTGCTGTCTCAATGTGCCATTTTATTATTATAAATTCGACTAATAAACTACTAATAATAATAAAGTAATAAACTTACGTTTTAGTGATAACCAAAGGAGCCAGCTCATTAATGTCAACCGGGCCTCGAGACCAGTTTATGTCCACCGATACCTCTAAGGTATTTACAAAGCGGCTAAGCTGGCAATCTAGCTAAGCGTAATAAAAAAAAATCCCGCGCCCAACGTAATCCTGGCATAATGCCGTTTAAGAGCGCCCACAATTTAATGCTAAGTATTGCAATTTCAAGATGCTCAGCCAGTTTTCTAGAGAGGGTTGAAAAAAAATGATACACGGCCGTCGAGTACACGAAGTAGGGGTAATCACGGTTAGTTAACGGAGCAGCTGCTCCCGCGGCGCGATAACACTTAAGGTGTTTAACATTACGTTCTACGGCGTCTAACTTGCTGCACTTGTCTAAGACTCACCACTGATACGGAGAACGTTCTTGTTATTTTATTATTAAATAAGAACAAGAGTTAAGCGTTCTTAAAATAGTTAAATATATAAAAAAAATTATTAATATAATTCTGCAATTATAGCAAACTCTAATTTAGTGTCGCTTTTGGTAGATAGATAATCCATAGTCAATCAGTACCCGCTTTTAAGAGGTTGGGGACTGAAATTGTGACATCGGATGAATGTATTAGAGTGTATATTCTAGAGGTGAGCAGATAAGAAACTTGTATGCTTATTGAAAACCGTCGCACATAATTTGCTTCTGGGACACTAATTGACCACCAAAAGAGCTGTAGTATAAATAAGGTAATCTTTGACAACCTATTTGGCTTAAATAAATTTTTAAAATACTATTTCAATAGGTGTATCTCAATATATGTGAAAAAAAATGAATAAATTAGAATACTTTAATTTTTATTAACGCAAAAGTATGAAATGTATCCATCAACATCCGATTAGTTTTAAGCAATTAATCGAACATTACAGGCCCGTTAAGAGGATGAGCTCTAAAGCTTCGTGTTTAAATGATGCGCGTGTGCCTCATTTAATACGAAAAGGGTTTTAAGCCTAAGCGTATCGATTATTTTGGATTACACGCTGACATTTACCGTTCTTAGTACCTAGTACCTAACACATGTACTAGAGTAACCTACATATACCAAAATGTAGTTATTTGTAGGAAGTACATTATAGGAGAAAAACAGATTTACTTTGATACTTTACGACTATAGAAGAGATGCTTGTATTTGTAAACGCCTGTAGCACTTAAAAAGTCCGTTTAGTAGATACATTCTAAAGTTACTCAAATTATCAGTTACGAAGTTAAGAATTTGAGAAGGAAAAAAAATACTTGTTTCCAATTAAATATTGATTTGTCTCGTTACAACCCGATACAAATATATTTACAAAGAATATTTATACTCAATTAGCTTTTATCCACATTATCTCACAATCCCGCTTTTTACCTAAAACGCTGTGTACATAAATATATAGTAATTATAATAGTAGTATAATAAAATAAAAACGTTTAACTAATTACATAAAATTATTGAAATGAATAGGTCGATTTTAGACTTGTCAAATTAAAGATTTACATTTCCCCGAAAGGCATTAATATTAATGTTGAAGTTAAGAGATGAAAAGGCAACTGTGAACTCTGAAGGAGTTACAGAAAGAACGGGGAAAGCTAGTTAAACTAACTGCAAGTGTTAACTAAGGCGGTTGAAACTAAAAGTAAAAAGGAAAAGAAAGCAATACACATAATTAAGTTACATAACCTGTTCTTTAAGGAATTAACAACAAATTCAGCGGTACAAGCAACAGATTTCGAGTACGAAGCTATAACTGTAGAAATCCAATTCGTAGTAATGACCGCTACTGAATTAATTAGCAGACATTCTACAAACAGGGGCAGGTGCGCATAAGGCTTTATTGCGCATTTACGTTGGTGAATATATCGAGGTTGAACGATTGGTTAAGTTGTTAAGTTTCGACCCAGATTTCGGAACCAATAAATTTATGCATCGTAATAAATCTCTTTCTATTAAACGTAGAATATATTGCGAGTAAAGTAACTAAAAAAATAACACTCTTAGGTATTTAATAGAATTGGGGTGGATAGATTGCTAACATTCGTTTCCCATAGTAATGAATTTTAAAATATGAAGAAATATTAATTAATGGCGATGATTTACCAAGGATTCGGTTTAGCGTGAATAAAAGTTCGGAGTTTTATGTTATAGGTCGGGTCTCCAACATCTCGTATATCGTTGATTTAAATTAACTTGTAAATGAAGCAAATGTTACACCAAGGAAAGAAATAAAAGTTTGCGAATATAGGAATATCTAGAATGTGGATTTATTCTTCTTTTGCAAACACCGACGTTGAAATCTGAGGGATAGACTAATGTTACAAATATATTCTAGTCCATTTCAATAAATTTAAAAGCTTTATAAAGTTCATGTATAATGAATCCGTTGCTATATCAGTCTCTGGAATTATACATTTTAAGAACTTTTAAATTATATAAACTGAACGATTCAACGGAAGTCTTACATTTTCTACTTTATTTGTGACAAACATTATTTTTAAATTAAATACAATTTGTGGTCGATTGCGTGTCAATGTGGTCAATGTCTCATTGATACTTCGCGACGAATCTATAAATAGGTTAAAACCGATTCATCATTTGAATCGCTTATAAAATATAAATACTTAAATCGTGCTGTCGAGATTAAATGACTTTGATAAGCTTAATGAAGTCGCCTTTCGTGCGAATCGATGTCTTAAATTCAATTTACAATTCGTTGTACACATCTGACGTATCAATTGTTCAATCTAATGGAAGATAGATAAGCGAAGAGATCTGGCGACCATCCTCGATGAAAAACACTCCGTGATTCATCGATAGGATGCGCGAGTCCCAAAGTGAAAAATGTACATTTGGATGGCGTTAATTCGTTTAATTTCCGGTGAGAGGTGGAGCGCGGCGCGGGGGAGGAGGGCGAGTCCGTTCAGATTAATTCAGTGCTGAGGCTGTCACAGATAAGAACTCTGAAATAAATTGAAAATGTTCAGAGATTGATTTGAATACTCCCGAGAATACATTGCGAGTGGACGACAAAACAGATAAACAGTTAATATTGCGATTTGGCAAAATTTAAGTATATTAAGGACATGAAAATTTTGGAGCGTTTTTCTAACAGAAAATTATTTTACTATATTTATTTCTTCATTAAACATATGCTTTGTATGGCAAAACATTTTAAATTTTGGTTGAAGTAATTTAAGTACTGACATTGCATGTCCAAAAAGGACAAGTAATCTAATTATTCATGATCAAAAAAATCCATGATTAATAAAATCTTTTAAACCACGTTTTGGCCATGTGATTCAATAATTGGGACAATAATTATTAATACGTAATTGTTTTAAATTTATTATGCGTACAATCAAAAGTCAATGTTTGTATGATTGTGATGTTGAACTTTAGACTTTATTTTACGTAGCATTACAACGCATGCCGGATTCAGCTAGTTAGTTTTAAATGACATATTTGCAATACAATTTTTATTTTTAATGAATGTTAATTTTTTTCTTAATTTCCATTTAATTGTAATTAAATACATTATTGCTCGGAAATTGTAACCTTCCAAGTTCAGTTACATAATAACTCTATTAAGTACCCTAATGTGGGTTCTCAAACGTTTCTCTAGAAGCTGTCCAGTAAACTGAAACTAAGAACTTGAAGTGAGTTTTTATCGTGTATTTATTTTAAGTAATCAAATTTGACACTGACAATTCAAGTAGTTGAAAAAAAAAAAACGTTTCCTTTTCTGAGAGAGCAAGAAAATTATATTAAGCGTATTTTATCCTAGCGAAGCGAGAATGAAGGCCGGCTCTGAAGATTGCCTATTAAATCGTTTATAAAACGACAAAATTAATGCAATCGGCCCAAGAGAGCTGAGATGGGACATCGTTCGAGGCGCTCGTGATCCGAATGTCAAATGAACTACAGTAGCACCCCCAGTCTAACCCTTGGGCTTAACTGCCGAGCGCTCAGCCTCTATTTACATACATCAGTTTCGTATCAAACGCTGGAACCAAATTCTAATCAAGTAATTGACCGAATGTAAATTACAGTTCCCATTCTAGTAACAAACATTATTGCTTTTTAGACTCCATAAGACCATGTCGTACAAATATCAATTGAAATAAGATTAATAGGTTCAACCAGGAAACGACTACGACAAAACAAAGTCATTCAAGACTTTTCTGTTTTTATATATTGATTACATACATTTTTTTCTACGTTTCAGTTCAAATACAATAACTCTGACTTCTTAACATAAAATAATGATTTCAATTTGTAAACTTATTGCGTTTTTCCTCTTGAATTTCCTTTTGGAGCGGTTGGTGGAGTGTCGGAATGAACAGAGAATTAAAACTTCCAAACGTGACACAAATTGATTGGTGTGCTAGAAGCGCTCGGCGGGATCTAATCTCGACGTCCGATTGGTAATAGTGTATGCTAAACTTATTAGCCAAACGGAAAATGGCATTAGCAGACGTGCAGGCGCCCGTCCGTAGAATCCGTACGTCAAAGTTGACACAACCGTACGTAAATGATTGTTGCAACCAATCAAACGCTCGCTAAATTGAAGTAACACAGCTCGCAGGGACCAAATGAAAGTATTAAACCGATTTGTCTAGCTTGGTAAAAAAACGGATAGAGAAAACACTAGCTAGTGGAATTTTAATTCGCACAGATAACAACTGTCGACATCTAGTTGAAATGGCCGTTTTCGAAATGTTAAAACAATTTATCCCAGGTAATCCCGGAGTGTCAGATGATAATAAGAGTGACATTTAAAGCAAGCCGGGCAGCGGCGGTTAATTCTGCAGCGCAGTGGCGGCCGATTGTGACACGAACTAAACCCTACTGGCACTACTAAACCCATCAGGTGCGAGCCGTCCGAATCTAATTTTGTATATACAAATAAACATTTACGAAGCAAATATGTAATGTCGAAATGGCTACTATGATATATTTTTTTTGCCATTTAGGGTTTTGGGGGTTTCATCGACTCTTCACTAAGTAAAATAAAAATCTAACATGAAACAGGCTCTTTAAATACAAAATGTTTTAAATTGTAACATTTGTGTACAAACAACAAAACGGTGTTTGCAGAAAGCAAACACATTTTAAAACTAAACAAACGATGTTATTTCCAATGCCATTAGCTAAGAATACAAACTGTACCTCCATTAAAATATAGCAATCTATATCACAGCTGGACATATACAATTATCCGCATTCAGCAAAAGCAGACATTGACGTAGTTGCACAAAGAGACCATTTCACAAGTTATACCACCGTCGCGATGGCAGCTATCAGAGCGCAACTGGTGATGCGGTAAATCCTATGAGTACACTTCATGACTATATCTTTTTATGTAAGAAATCTACCCTACCACGAGTATACGTTTGTGCGAGTTCATTTTACTGTAGGTAAAAATCCTTAACTACGATGAAGTATATCAAACATTAAATGTCATATAAAAAATTATCAACATACATTTTTCTGAGAGCAAAAAGAGGATAAGTACGTCTAATCATTTGTTCTAATATCGTTCGAGTAGTCGCACATGGAGCTGATGGTAGCGGTCTAAGCAGGGGATCTTGGCCACACAATTCCCTGTGGAGATTACGGTCGAGAGAGAAAAGTAAGACGATTAATCCCACAGGGTAGGAGCTGGAGAATTTATTATAAAACGGTTTCATTCCAGGCTTTAAAGTGCACCGGTGTATTCTGAATGTTATCGATGCGGTCGGCTGGCGAAGATATTTATTACGTAGTTGCCTCGTTTATTACTCGTTATATTTTAAAATTGCTTTGTTTATTAGATTTATGCAAAGTTGCTAACATCATTTGTTCTGTTGCCGGGTACAATTTGGATTTTATTAATTTATACTACGACCTCGTAGTGAAGAGATGGAAATACCTAATCATTGTGCCCCAGATCTTGGATTCGATTCAAAATCTAGCCGGAATATTTGTGTTCGTTTATCGAAAATCATAAATCTTTTTAAAGGTTTTATTTGCTCATTTACATAAGGTCTATAAAATACATATATATTATAGACCTTTGATTGATATTTTTTTTAATAATTTATATATAGTCAAATATATAAATTATTAAAATATATAGTCAAATAAATAAATAATAAATAAATAAATATATAGTCAAATAACGAATATGTTACTTAGAAACAATTGTGATATAATTTGTATGCGTGTATTATTAAATTAATTGTGTAATTTAAATTTTCATCTTTCCTTAATGACCTTATTATATCTATTTTAGTAAATAATACAGCATTTAAATTACATAATTATGAAAAGTATCATAAAATCTAAACGATCCGAGTTTACAATTTAGCACATTCTGTATTGACTTCCGAAAGATATACGGCAATAAGTGTTTCTATAAGTTATGTGACTAAAAATATGAGCCAGTCACCAGCTTTAATTAAACGATAATTTACGCTGTAAGAGACTGCATATTGTAAATAAATCGCATCTTATATACATTTCAATTTTACATTTCACTTGTGTATTTGAACGTATGTACGTTGAATATAGTTTACGTGACTATTCTTAAGGTACGAATCGCAATATATTGTAGGTATCAACCACAAAAACCTATTAAGTCATCGCGTGTCGGAATAGATTAGTTTATGTTTATCAAATAGCTGTTCTTAAAAGGTTATTTTATGCTATTGACTGTAGGAAGTTTGTTAGTCTGTGTGCAAGTATACAAAATGTCAGATTTCCACCCACCTGCGTAAATGCCAGTACATAAAACAAGACCGGCGGGGGTATACGATAGTAATATGAGCGCACTTCACGGTATTGCTTACAATATATCATATTAAAATGTAAGCCTGCGCGCATTTTTTGTTGAGATTGTTTTGTATAGATTTATACGAGTACGTCATATTTCTCAGAGACTCGTCAATTTGGACGGCAAAATGTACTAAAAAGTTATCTAGAATAACTTACTTTTAAATTATTTTTGGTTGAATAAAAAGGCAAACAGTGGTATGCTCACTACTGCTTTAGTTGTCTAAGTAATAAACACCAACATTTTACATAATTCATAATAAATTAGCAGTAGCATATGAGATGTTGCTATTGATATTACTAACAGGATTATATATCTGTAAATTGTAATGCTACAAATTTTATGTTCATAATTACATCAGTATGCGTGTGTGTTTGCTAGTTACATATATAGTTCTTAATTTTTAAGATTTATTTCGCTAAGTTACAGTAGGCTTTATTTCTTTCTCTTCCTCTAGAATTAAACAAAATAAAATTTTTGTGACTGTGAATTTTTATTTAGAAATGCAAATACACTTATTTATTATACAATACAGAAATGAAGGAAGCTTTTCATGATTTCGTGCTTAAATCAAATTATAGAATAATAAAAAAAATAAAACAAAAACACATTTAAAGGACTCGATCCGAGCGCAAATTCATTTTCTGTACAGTCGGCATGACATTCTAATTTAATCCTATATGTCACTGTCAAATTAGAGACACTAAACCATAGGCATATCAGCCGCAGTGACATTTCTAAACATGAGGGGAACAAATGGATCTGACATTTAGTAAGTATTTAAACGACCTTGGCTCTAATGTTGAGTAAGCAAAAGGGTTGTTTCTTCAATTACATAAAGCTATAGCCCGCTTTATCCGAAATGTTAATTGTTTTTACAATGTACACAGCTTCACAGAATTAATTTATTAACGCGTGCCAAGTTCTTTGCTATACATATATAATAACTATTCTATAATTTTAAATCCTGACCAACAATTTTTCAAATGTTTTGTTTGAGAAACATCATCTATGAATTGTTCCGTTGTTAAATCTAATTCGAAAATATCAACATAACATTTGGTACTGTAACTGATAGCAATAAAACGTTCCTGTTGGTCAACATAAAATTATATTCCATTCCATCAAAAACTTAATTACGCGTTTTAATTAGAACTATTTACAAATTTCTAGAGTGAAATATGAAATTAAGGAACACATAGGAGTGCGGCCGGAGTGACGTCACTGCTGACGGTGTAAATAATTGCTCTGTCGAACACACCTGCCGTCGAAAGAAAATTAAACGAAACGCAATTTGAGTGATAAAGCACCCAGGGCGCTGGATCTGTTTAATGAGGATCTACGAACGAAAAATTGTTCTTGATTAATTTATAATCTAATTTTCATTATTAGCGTCTGCCGTTAATTGTCGGGTAATTATATCTGAAACAATTTAGGTAACGTTTTAATTTTTTGCGATCATTTAAGCGATGCTACTTATATGTTTTAGGCTTGTTGATACAGAAAGATAAAAAGGAAAGCACTAATGAAATACTGGTTAGCTCTTAGCCGTTCTCTGTTATCTGTATTGGCGTAGCAAACGTATACTTAATTATGTAACTTTTACAGCAAAGTGGGCATAATAAGCTAGTGTTACTTGTCAGCTGCCGAGCAGTTATGTTATTGCAGGAGAAACATAGCACAGCCTATTTGCATAATTGAACGGCCACTTGGAGCGGCCATCATTGTTATATTTTGCCGAGCCATTTGTCAGATTCGTCGTATCATTTATGCATGTAGCTCATAACGAGAGCCGCGCCGTTTTTCTGGACTATTCATTATTTCACCCTTTTTGTTACATGTAATACGGGAACTGCTCATGCTCTAAGAATGGCGAATATGGAAACATGTAACACAATATGTACTCCGCCCCTATTGACACAAACAACCACATTTTTGTAATATAAAGTTGAAATGGTTTAATCTGGAATTTGTTCAGGTAAAACAAATATTTACTTTTTGTAGCGCTCCAACAAGTCAAAATGGACCCGGACCGTGATAGCTTTTGTCGCTTAATGCGGAGCGGCGGAACTGAAGATCGCTTTGAATTGTACCGGCCTTTGAAATTATGATGAGAAGTATGATACGAAAATGTTTTTTTTCTGTGATATGTTTGTTTGATGTATGCTGTCAATTAATAATTGCAAAGATTAATCTGTACTCTACCTTTGGCTTCTGTGATTGTTACATGAATAAATATAATGTAGAGCATAATGAATTCTTTAGAGATACATTCGTAGCTATCACCAGAGTATATGAAAATTTCAATTATCATCTGTTTGAATTTGACTTTTAATGGTAAATGCGCTGCTACTGCGCTACTTAAAAAATCTTAGCAACAAGTAACGGATACGTCAACAGACAATATAGAACAGAGAAAGAGACTACATAAGAAGAGTAGTAGGAAAAGAAAAATGACATTATTACAAAACTTGTCCCCAAAACCCAGAGGGTAAGCATCTCTATCGCTTCTTATACATCCATATATTTACGCATATATAATATGTTCGCCGGATCTCCTTTTTTATAGAATAAGACGATAAACGTGCAGCGGGTCGCTAAACATCAAGTCATCCGATGCCCATGGATATCCGCAATACTAGAGGAACTGCAGAAGCGTTGCTGGTCTTTAAAGAGAACGCTTTGTTCTTGAAGGTAAGTATCAATCGACAAAAGTTTTTCTGGGTCGTCCTGTAACCAACGCTACCACTCACTTTTGCAACATAGATTTGACTTGTCACTCTCTCTTCATTCATCCTTTCAACATGGCCAAAGATATTCATAAAAATAGGACATTATTTGATGCATATATAAATATCAAATTTCAAATCAAATGAGTTTACTAATGCTGTGTCATTTAGTGGTATATTTTGCCGGATAAGAGTTAAACTTAAGTCTTATTGAGGTACCACAAGAGATTCTAATAATCTATTAACTTTTTTAACAAAAAAACGACTACAAATTATTTGTATACCTCTTCCCTTTTTAATAAAAAAATAGAAAAAAAGCTTTATTTACAATACCGATTGCTAAGGCAATGTTGACAAAACCAACTTTTTGACACAATATCTATTACCGAAATGATTATGCGTAGAATCAAATTACAAAAAAGTGTAGCTAGGAAAATATGTAAAGAACGGGTGCGAACTCGCGTGCAATACTTAGTTTTATTTATAAGTCATTCAAATCCATGCCATGCCTCAATGCAAGTACAATAAATGTAAACAGGGTTTGTGTTAAGTCTATCAATATGACAATTTTCGGCATATTTTCGGAACCCGTTGTTCAATGACATTCAAAATTAAATGGGATCCTCTTGCGAATATCTCCTTTCCAACATAAGAACTTTTTTTTGAGATCGGTTCATAAATTACAAAGTTATTCGGTAACAAATATGTAAAAAAAAAAAAAACCTACAACCGAATTGAGATCTTCCTCCGTTTTTGAAGCTGTTTAAAATAAATAAATTCTACTTTAGAACTGCAACAAAACATTGTAAAAACACCGAGGTTTACTTTTAAAACTACTTTAGGAGCAATAATCGTTGTTGTTTGTTGAGAAACGAGGTAAGTAGAAGTATTACACCCAATCAGATCAGGAAACAGTAAAAGAGCCGTAAAATTGTGTAGTGGTACACAAAAAGCAGGCGTTATCTTCGACGCATAAATGTTTAATGGCGGAAGCCACTCGAAGCGTTCGTGCGCACCTCACGCTCCGATTTTAAACTGATGACTTTTAGAAGCCGTTACGGAAATAGCTCCTTAAAGTCGTGAACCGTTGAGCACTTAAAATTTATATTACTCGAACTAGAAATAATTGCGTGCACGTCGCGAAAAATATAGGTAATTGTGCTTCGAATGCTAATATTAATCAGACACATGAACAAACTTGAATCATATCAGGAAGAACGGATTAATCTTTTTTTCTCAACAAAAGATCAAAATGAATCTCAAACTGTCCTGATAGTTGTGGATTTACAATTAGCGGTGATCAACTAAAGCAGTTATGCAGTTTGCTATATTGCTTATAAAAAAAACTGAATTAATTATTAATGTCATCGACTTGAAATTATTACTTACAAAAAAAGAGAATTAATGCAGAAAGAAGTTAAGGATATTTTGTTAATAAAATTAAAATTACCTACGTTATCAAGCAATCTGTCTATTTATACAGCTACGAAAATGTATTTATTGTGTTTTACTAAAAGCAAAATTAATGAATGCTTTTGTCGAGCAATAGTACAACCTCAAGCTATTGTAACTTGAAATTATAAGGAACGTAGTAACGTAAAGGTTGGAAATATTCACGGGTCTTAAAGTTTGGTACTCATAAATGTTTTCATTTCACTAGGTATTTATTTATTTATTCATTCATTCATTTTTGCAATCAGATAGGATAGTCCAGTATTGCGTCGTTGTAGTCAGTTAAATTGTAAAATGTGCACACCACCTGGCTGAACAATGCGTAAATTTTAGTGATTGCAGTTTATTTCATAATTTATTAATTTATAGTTTTATTGTTACTAACACAAATGTATTTTAAAAAATAAGTCTCAAATATATTATTTTTATTATTATCATTTACCTCTCCTGTAATCGATTTCGATGTATAAAAATAATAATGAGTTCTAATCGAAAATCCATACAATAGTACTGATGACGGATCGATAAAAGGTGTTAGCAGTGATTGACGTTTTTAATTTGCCGCCAGGCCGCGAAGCCAGTTGCCGTGGAGGGAAAGTCTGTGCGGCGCCTGAGCTTGTCATTGCGAGACAGGCGACGGTCAGATCCTCGGGGCACTCTACACGATAGTTTAATGTTTTACACACCGACTAACTTCGTACCGCTCCCCCGGGCCACCGAACATCAATCAAGCGTTCAACTTTATGAACTTTTTAACAGGGATATAGACAGCAACATTTCATTGTTTCTGTCTGGGGATTCAAATGTATCAAAGAAATTATGTCTCAGAATTCTTTTTTACCTTTAGTTTTTAACATTTAATGCTCGATTACGGAATTACGTTACAAGAGGAAAATATCTTTATAATTACTTTCCTAATGTAAATCATAGCTTTTTTGCCGTTTATAAGACAACCTTGATATATTAAACCTGTAATCTCTTTCTATCCTCTATTTAATGTGCTTGCGTGTTTTTGTCGTTTGTTTTCGAGCGACAACAACGCATTTGTCAGCTAGCTTTCATCATTAATGGACGCGAAAAGTGGAAACGGTTAATTTAAAGTTGGCATTCAACAGTGACGCCATAACAGTAACGTAGAATCGCGTCGCATAACGGGTTTCATTTACAAAACCATTATCACGAACGTACGAGCAACTTCTCATTCTACTGCCAATAAATCCACTTGAGCTGTGACTTGCTGAAACTGGCTTATTTCGCGCTCGCGGATAATAATGTAACTAAATTATAATTAGCTATGTAAATTTACCATAATTTAAAGCGATGCCTAAAGTTTGATGATTATAAACGAATTAACCATGTAAAAAGAACGCTCATGCAAATTTAATGGGATTTGAAACAGAGAATTTAAGTAGTTTAAATTTACTTTTCTCCAAAGCTTTTAGGATTAGCATGATACATGGTAAGCCTACCTATTACTGGGATAGTGGTTTACGAAATAGGGATACGATATTCAGCGTACTAAACTTGACATCAATATGTTTTTGAACGCATATCTAATACTTGATTTGGTGTCTGCATATTTGAGACAACTAAAAATTATAAATAAAGTAACATAAAATTTTATAAGACTTTTATAATTTACAAATTATTGTAAAGTCAAAATATTGTAACAAGATATAAAATGATATACTATAGAAGAATAGTCTGGTGATCCTTTTCTTATACAAGAGACCTTCTTTTCATTTGCTCTAAACTTCGGCTTAATGGATACCGTGTATGTAAATGACACGAGCAATTTCGGTTCGAAGTTTAATTCGAGTAGCGCTTTAATTAATAAATGATAGGCGTACCTGTTTTTGTTTCCCGAAATCAATTATAATCTTCTATCAATTTATATGGGCATGTAGTTCTTTAGATTAGATGCTAGTAACGAGACGACTAAAATTATTATTATTATTTTTTAATTTAATAACATAACCTTAATATTAAATTTTAAATAAAGTTATTGATTATATTCAATAAGACAGATTTTTTTCAACCGTAGTTAAGTTGATTTATTTTATAACAATTATAATTACTACAATTATCATGATTCTATTGATAAAACAAAACAGATGTTGCCTGCAGTGAAGATAAATTTTTATTTTGAAATAACATTATGCTTTATTTCGCGAATAATTCGCAATGCCAAAACTTAAAAAAAAAATGTTTATTTTTTAAAAGTTTTGGCAAATCGAGTTTGATAGAATCAAATGTATTATTTCATAAAATCTCTTTATAAGTAAATACAAATTAAAATAAGACAATGTAAAAAGGCTGAGATTGGATAAAATAAGTACATACAATCATCAACATGACCATCAGCAAAAAAATGTTCACTGCATCATGTATGGATACTCACGAATATCGGGCACTTGATAGTAAAATTGTTAGTTGATATTTTTTTTACATTTGTAATTCAATTCACCAACCAATAATTTTATTCATAAATGAAAAAAATGTTGACGAGGTAACACATTAATAATGTAAAACAATTTATTCTTATTCCGTTCATTTTTTTTTATATTGCATGCAAAGTTCATAATGTTTCGTCGGTTTTATGATGAAATTTTCACGAGCTAAATTTCAATTTAAATCAACGCTAACCCCTAATACGCAACTGCGCTGAGGAAAAGCTATGTATTTTCTATGCAAATTCCATTCCGCCGACTGATACGGCCGACAACTGAGTAAATTCGCGCTTTACCTACCATTGATAAGAAATAAATATTGGACCATAACAAATAAAAACTGTGCAGTGTTTAACTCATAAATACCTGGATCATCTGGGCCGTTTATTTGCAAAAGTTATATAATTAATTTTTTCCATTTAAAAGACCCGATTGATTCATGGCTAGCATTTGGTGAAAATAATTAAAATTATTTTATAAAAACCGTGCGTCAAAATTGGAAAATTAATACTCTTTGGCTGTTGGATCATTGTTTTTATTGGGCAATAAAACTCAAATTAAAACGATGATTGGCCATATCTAGTATGTTATTTTTTTATAAATATTTTTGTATTTTAAGAGATATTACAGGAGATTTTGAAAAATATGTGGGTAGTAATGAGCTATCGAATAGAAGCAATTGTTTTTTTAATGTATTTTTTGTGTATACTTGTTATCATCGGAGATCAAATACTGTTAATACTAATATGAAATTAAAAATAGGATACTTCAAATTTAATCATAAATACTGGTTTAAAAGATGTCACAACTAATATTTCAAAATGAACAACTACGCATTGATTCATGCTTACGTAGTTGAGCAAGGAGAGAATATACGGGAGTCATGATAATTACGAGCTTCCAGCGGGCTCATCCCGCACACCTGTTGCCAAAGACTAACTAAAATTTAGTGGCATACGTGTTACAAACCCTTCTTAAACGCGCGACACGTGTATATAATTTTCAAGCGGTTAACCAATATTACGAAATTACGCCTAAAAGTGTTCCCGTTTACGTTATGTGCCTTTAACAGTCTTACAAGCTCTGTGTATTTTTTTAGCTTTCTTTTTAGGGTTGAATTTTTATTCGACTGCAAAAATGAATCTGATTTCAAATCCAACTTTGTTTTATATATGCAAGTATATGAACTTTTATCAAATACATGTTAAAGAATCGTCTTTAGTTTTATAGCTTTTGTATGACAGCTATAAAGATTTGTTTTATTATTCTTTAGGGAAAATGTTAACTGAGGTAATAAGAGTACGTGATCACTACCGCCCGCGGACACACAATAACTTAAAGATTCCTGACTTTTAGGTTGGCTCTTTATATTTGTAGAATCCTAAATAGCTTTGTATTACAGCATTTGGTTTCCAACATGTTAGTGAAAACTTAAAGCATTTATTTTTTCATATTCCGATATTTATTACAATGCCAATTACAAATACTTTTCGTATTAGATTAAAAAAATCTTTACATAATAAAATTAAACCAACAACTTCGCACAATATGATTTATCATGTACCAGGTTTAAAAGTTTCGCCATAACTTCAGCACGTTTTGAATTATATGTATCGCGCAGTAGACAATTTGTTAGCATTTCGGTAACACTACACGGTTTTACGGTGTTTTGCTTATGAAATGGCGTAGTTGAAACAGTTGGCAGTAAAACTTTCAGTGGATTGCAACACTGGAGGGAACTAAACAAAGGATACAATAGATTTCCAAGCCAGCGTTTTCATGGGCGTCGCCTTAACGCCGATTTTATGTTAGGCGAGCGAAATACAGCTGTAATTCCAATACGAGAAAATGTGTATTACACCCGAATCTTTAGTGGAAGCCGACAATGCGGGGATTTCTTTAGAGAGCCGCGGGCTAGGTGAGGGTAGGAGCGATTCAAGATTTTTTTACATAAAAATCCCGTTATCGCGACAGAGGTCGACAGATTACTTTCTTCTTAAGAAGATAAGAATAAGAGCCAGTTCGTTTTCAGCGAATAAACAAATACATACATTTCCTTCAAGAGGTTTTTGAATTAAACATCAGTGGACAACAAATTTTCTCACTTCTTTGTAGCAACGGATATAGGTATAATTGAAATATTTTTTTTTTTTTTAGTTAAATTATCAAATGTCGTTGTTGCACGTACCAACATAAAATCATATTTAAACAAATTTTTATTTGCGTGAAATAAGCTCCACACGAGTTTACGGATTTAAGCTACAGTCGTGCCGTGTGCATTGTAATTCTCTTTACATTTTGTGTTGTGAAAGTAATCAGTCGATTTATTCCTCTCGGTTCTCGAATGATCTCCCGGCTGCGGCGGCGAACACGCAATTTGTCCCCGGCGTTAAATCGACCACAAACAAAACGCCCGCCGGTGCTCGGGCCGCACCATCATTCACCTGTGGTCGTCCATGATAATGAGTTAGACCCACTGTTCAACATATTAGACTGATTGCGATTGTGTTCCAGAATAATGACAAAGCTAAACGTCCGCGCCATGCTCGGCTTGATGGCTACGTCGGACGTTTGCCAGGGGCTTTTGTAGGTTAAAACGGAGATGCTAATTAACATTATATTGTTAGCTTCTCCTCCGATTATTGATTTATCAGGCTGCTACTAAAATATATTACAGTCAAGTAACAACTTAAACCTTATATATAGTAATATTTAATTTCATGTAGTTGTAGAGTTTGTTTTAGAACGACGAGAGTATACTTGAAACATACTTATTTCATCATTTACCCATCAATAAATTTATAAACAATGCCTACAAATAAAGGGATGGTTTCGATGACAGGTGACATGAGAAAAAAAAGGAATTATTACTAAGATGGCCGTTGATAGAACGGGACGGAAGAAGGAAACGTGTTATGTCGAAGTTTTAATGTTCAAGGCATGGTAAGATCATGGCAAGAGAATGATGACAATTATTTTATTAAATGTTAAGAAAAAAAGAAATAAAAGACATGGTAAGATAGATTATCAGAAAGAAAAGAAAAATTTGCTTCTTCTTTGATAGTCGCCTACTATACAAACATATATAATGTACAAGTATTGAAAAAAGGCAAATGCCTAGAGCCACTTTATAAAGCTTACTCACTGTCGTGCACAGACAACCGCAATATCAGCAGGGGTTCCAATACGATTTATTTCATTCTTCTTTATGAGTACTTCTAAAAAAAACTCAAGCTTTTATACTATCTCATGCGGAGCAATCCGTAATATATTACGATGCTCGAGTGATGCGGTTTACAACTGAGAGTTATTGTTGAATAAATATCAGGTTTCTTAAAATATTAATGAGTTGTAAACTTGTATCTTGTTTTTTATTTTTAATTATTTATTTTTTAACGTATTCTGGACTAATCTTCTGTTAACTAATAGTATACAATTGTCGTATAGTTAATGAGATTGCACGAATTAATCAGTATATAAAATAATCTGAACAACAACAACTTAACTCATGCCCGTAACCCAGAGGGGTAAGCAGTGAATACCGATTTCCATTTGGCGAGATCCTGGCACACTTCTCTCGCCTCTTCCACATGCATACATCTACGCATGCATGTCGGTTACGGACGCGTTTAATACCGCCCTTCTCTAGTATTTAACCAACATTAACACCAATAATATAAAATCAGAACACGCAAGAGACCCTCACGCTAGTATGGTCTAAGTGATTCAAATTCATAAATAGATTATGAGATAATCCGGCAGCGATAATATCATCTTTATCTCACATGCTTGTGACAGTAAATTATTGAAGCCATAAATAATAGTAATTGTTCCAAGGAGCTCGGAGATCTTTCCCATAATTTTATTATGAAAAAAGTTAAGGGCCCCATTAAGAAGTACTTATTGGCATCATTCGAAACAACTTTGGCGATATCCCGCAGAAGGATGACATAAAGAGATTTTCGCGAAACCGACTTTGTACTAAATTAACGGGATAACGCTCTTAGGCGCTAAGTTTTACCCGGTGTAATTAACTTGGCCTTAGTAATTAAGATGGTTAATAAATGGGTGCGTTGTAAGTTACTTCGAGATAATTACGTCAGGAATCCTTTAATGAAACCAAAACAAGGACTAATGTTTCAGAATGACTATTTAATTCAAAAATAAATATTACTACATATATATAGTATGTTCGAAATACAAAAGAAACTTCTATTGTTATATATATTTAAATTTATCCTGAAAAAGGTAATTTATCCGTTTATTTTTTTTGCCACTTTTCGATCAATTAAAAAAAAAGTAATTGTATTGTATATGATTCTTCAAATTTGGAAAAAGTTATAGATGAAACTTAATACCGGTAAACGTAATTAATGACGGTAAAATTGTAAAATATGTACATGGAAGTTATAGAGATATCGGATAAAGGTCCAGGAATATGACAAATATTATGTAAAACAATTAATGCAATATTTTTTTCTTTAAAGTAACTGTATCACATCGTGAGCGCATTTAGCAAACGTCGTGGTATTTAATAAGGCATGTCAGATTTGTGCTAAGATTTATTTTGTATCTGTCTACTACGTTTTAGTTCGTAATTTTTATTCACGCCGGTGTTGTGGCGATACGTTCACCTTTACACTCTGTAGATTAAGTTATGAAGATATTTATCAAATCAAGCTAATTATTCCGTGAAAGAAATATTTTGTATTGCATATTCGAACGTACTTTGAGAATTAATTCTTAACTGTTTTTTATTGTTGTAAGGATATGATTAACAACTATCGTATCAAGATCCTATAACCATAGACTATTTATTTTCACGCCTATTTTTATAAAACCACTTTGCTAAAAAAAAGTTGCTTCGGTCGCTTTTCGACCTAAACGAAATTCGTGAAGTAGGAGTAGTCGAAGTTCCCTACGAGAAATCTCC
>DWLR01001045.1:0-20276 GCA_018246295.1 Papilio alexanor hazarajatica
GGCAGGTTTTCCCCCATTAATGATAGAAGCGTTGCTGGAGTTTCTTCCGCCACTTCTTCTCCCAGCGCTAACGCTTTTCGAAGTGGTAGTAGTAATGATAGCTGTAGAATTCCTCTTAACCAGACAATAGGAACCGATCGAGCCGAGGCTTGGCCCTCTCGGGCACCCTCGAATCGGAATGGTAAACGCGTAATGAGTGACAGCCCAAGCCGAGGTCCCCTCTCGAGGGCTCTTGTGCCCAGTCACTCCATAGAGTGTCCGCCGAAGCGATCTAAGAGCTCGGCGACCTCCCAATCCGGTGCTAATAAAAAAGTAACGGCCCGAGCTGAGGTTCCTGAGGGAGCCATCGAGCTAAGTTACTGCAAAGAGGTTTAGGCTAAGCGCCCTCAGCGCTCGGCCACCTCAAATCCGGTTAAACTGTAAATGCCTCCTCCAGGCAAACAGTGGAAAGTCAGTCACAAAAAAAACAAATCATGTAAGTTTCAACAAGGCAAAAATTAAAAAGCACACAAAATTTTACATGGTTTAAAATGCAACAAGCTATAGAAATGCTATGCACACTTTCAGGCAATGCATTTAAAGAAATAATTCAAGTATTAGAATATGACTAAATAAAATGTGACGGTATTTTACAAACTACAGTAAGACTGTCTTCCTGCAAAGGCGACGTTATTAAATCTAGATAGATATGCAACGATTATGTAACGATTTATTTCTTCCCGACCATGATTTTATCACATACATATATTACGATGGTTTGGAGTGTTGAAAGGATGAATGATAAGAGCGTAACACGATAAATCTATGTTGCAAAAGTGTATGGCAGTGTTGGTATGGTACGACCCAGCACGGCATATTTAGATCAAAGGACATACCTAAAGAAAGGCGATATCGGCGGTGCCAGGATCGCAGAAGTAAAAATCCGTAATCTCTGCCTACTTCTTTAGATTACGGGAGTGAGTGTTACGTATATATTACCTAGCTTACAACTAAAATAAACGTGAAATACGTAACCGTAAAACGTATTGCAGTTAATGCAAACGTCCCAGTTTCGCGTACGGACCTGACGTCGGGTTTTATGTAACTCAAGGAGAAAGTTACGATCCGACGCATAAAGATTGTCGTCGGCGGCCAAATACGTTTCGAATACTTCCCAACGGTATGTTAGTGGACCATTTTATTTCTCGTAAAAGTGAACGACCCTCATGCCGGGGCCCGAACGACTGTTGAGCATTCTTCGATAAAGTTTGCAGTGTGAATGCGACCTTAATAAACTCGAGAGCGAAATTTCGAAATGATCTCAATTTGCTTGAGTCGTTATAATAATCGTTTCAGTCATTTTTTTATATCACTTTGTAATTTCTCTGCACCACTTTAGATATTAAATAGAAATATACATTCATATTTTTAGTATTGTTTGTTATATTTTTATCGTACACGCGTGTGTTTAATTGTTGTCTTTTATTAAGAATTTTCTTCGTTGTCAAAACTCTTTGTATTTCTAATGAATTCTTTTTTTTTTTCAAAAAGACTGTAACTGTTTGATGCCTAAAACTTATTACGAAATTGAAGCATTGACAAAAACAACACACAAAGGATCAAATCAACGTTATCTCTTGACACTGACTTTTTTTTTATAAATTCACTTTTCTACTTACACTTACACTTACACTTAATGTTATAAAATGAAAGTTTCTAACATAAACAAATGTTTGCTTAAGCAAAGAAATTCGATATTAAATATTTGCAAAGTATAATAAAAACGTTACGGTTCCAATTTTTTTATCGTGTGTGCAAATTTTATTAAAATACGGGACCGCAAGTTATTTATTTCAGTGCAGAACATCGTTATTTTTCCTAGATCAGTTTAGTCTGTGTCCACGTATCAACCAATGGGGTGGCTATTAGTTTCTGCATATAAATAGCTACAAATTTGTGTTTTGTAAAGCTTTATCATGTTCATTAAGAATTTCGAAGCTAAAAATCAAGTTTCAATACAACAAATTTTTGATTGGAAGTAAAGAAGGGTTCGGTAATGTACTGAAGCATTTTTCATTTCAACCCGCTGTAATTACTATAAATTATTTATTGTCGGCTTGTTGAAACTGTCCGCCCTGTTTATTACATTCTTCAAAGGAAGTTTTATAATTACTTTTATTTGCACTGAAGTATTTGTTAATCTGAAATTGATTAAATTCTTACGGTGGGAGATAATAGCTTTCAAATTTATGAAAACATATCGTGTTACAGAATTAAAATACATACCTATAATAGACAATAGACAGAAAAATTGACATTTCTTTCTCCTATCCATTCCATTCCCCGTATCAAATCCACTTTCCTTCTCACCCTTTCCTTATTAGAAAAGGGTAGGAGGGGAAGAGGACTAAAGGACGCCACCGGCATCTCATCAGGCGAAACGCAGAATACTTCTACTTCACGCCTGTCTTCTGTGAGGTCATGGTATTTCCCCGGGTGAGCGGGCCTTTCATGCAACATTTTCGATTGTTATACTTTAATCTTAATATTTACGTATAATCAGAGCTGATAACAATTTTTGCTCGTTTTATTCCTTCTCCGATAAATAAATACGAACAGGCTTTAACAGGAAAACAAATTAAAAAGTCGAAAATATTAAAAAAAGAAAATAATCAAAATAACTTTAGTGATTAATAAATGAAATTGTTTTAATGTAAAAAAGCGTGAAAAGTTGATGTCAATTGATGTTAATGTTTAATGACTGATGAAAGCGGAGTCATTATAATTTTATTTATTTCCTATTAAAGCGTGTTTTAGTCCTTTAAACTATTTTTTTCTATTTGCAGTTTGGTTAATTTGTTGTACTGGTCCTGGCCAGTATAATGGCATATCTATGAGAAATTATTGTATTGTTATCGATCTTTGATAAGTGTGGAAAGTTTCAAATCAATCTAATCTAAATTTACCTTAGCCGTTCAGACTGCACTCGACTTAATTAAACTCAGAAAAGCTCAAGGAGAGCATGTAATTGCAGTGTCACTTGATATCAAGGCCGCGTTTGGTAACGCCTGGTGGCCCGCCATTTTCCGATACTACAACTGCCCCAGCAACATATACAACACTCTTCTTAGCTATTTCACAGATAGAACCGTCGAAATTATCTTCTCAGATATCAATAAAATTAAAAGTATGTCTCTCGGATGCATTCAGGGCTCAGTCTGCGGATCCACCATGTGGAACCTCATCGTAGATGAACTCCTTGACCTCGACCTTCCTGATAACTGCCACATCCAAGCATTCGCCGACGACGTCCTATTAATCGTCCATTCCTCCCACTTGTCTATCCTAGAAAACCACCAACACCGCCCTCGACATAATCCACTCCTAGGGCAACAAAGTCAAGTTAAAATTTGGCCCGGAAAAAACCATGATCACCGGGTTCACCAACAAATCCAATCGACTTAACATATAACATACAACACCAAACTAAACTTTAGCAACGACTTCAAATACCTCGGCATCAGTATAGACAACAAGCTTAAATTCATTAAACACACCACACACATCATTAACAAAGCAAAAAAAGTATTCTACAAACTGCTTCTATTCATTAAACCCACCTGGGGCATTCATCCCGACAACATTCGCATCATCTATGAACAAGTCATCACCCCATCATCTCCTACGCCGCTTCAATATGGTCCAACGCCCTCCAAGACAAATGTGTCCGTCAAAAACTCCTTTCCCTTCAACGCTTATTCGCAATTAAAATCATACATGGATTCCGTACTCTCAGCACCATCACATCAATATTGCTTGATCAACTGACCCCCTTACCTTACAAAATCTAAGCCATCTCCGACATTGAAAATTCCAAACGTCTTGGCATCACCTCATTCCTGTCTTCCGACATCCCTCTAGAAAAATCATCACATCCATCTCCACTACTCCATCCATCTCTCCGTGAACCCATTACCTTCGCCGGACTATATTCTTTTTAGGCATGTGAAGATCTCGCTAACCACCTATCCATACGCATCTTCACTGACGGCAGCCGCCATGACGACGTTGTCGGCGCTGCCTTTGTTGCCATTGATCCGCAAGAGAAAATCACCACCAAAAAATTCAAACCGCACTCATCCTATTCAGTCTTTCAAGCAGAAATGCTAGCTATTGAAAAAGCCTGCTAATGGATAAATGACAGTAGTAGCTGCGGCGGCGACAAATCATTTGTCATCTTTTCAGACAGCAAATCCACCCTCCTTAAACTTTCCAACCCCTACAGTCACAACCCATTTGCGGTCAACATTTTTCAACTCCTCCATTCCGCTAAAATTATACACACACTAATTCAATTCGCCTGGGTCAAAGCACACATTGGCATGCCGGGCAATGAAATGGCAGATACAACTGCTAAAGCTGCTAAAGCCTCCCTCCACAAAAAACCTGTTTTCTATCACACTCCCGTTTCCTTCATAAAACTAAAACAAAAACAAACACTTTCCAATACAGCCCATGAATTCTACAATAACTCTACAGGCTCCTCTTACACGAAACAGCTTCTGTCCTATATATAGATGGGTCCTATCACGATCTCTCTGAATTGCTATCCGTCATAAAGCTCTCTTTCCCCGTCACCCAATTCCTCACTAATCATGCCTTCCACGAATCTTATCTATTCCGGTTCCATATCACTCAGGATGACCTTTGTCCCTGAAATAACATCGACTCTCAGACATTTCACCATCTCATACTCGACTGCCCCCGCTTCGCAATCACCCGACTTCACTTCACTCAAGCCTGCAGAAACAAACTAATTAACCCACGCGACCCCCTCATTTTAAAGAGTATCACCAAACACCCTGAAACAACCAACAGTTTTATTAAACACATCACGTATTTAATCAATGAACTTCAACAATTCAATGGCACATAACGCAAAACCCCTACGAAACTTTCAGGTCCACGCTGATGACCTATATACCCTTACCTATACTGAGCGGCACCTCAACATGTAAATAATAAAACATTATCCTAAACAATCTAACTGTAACTCAGCCCTAATCTATATCTTAACATATATTGTATATATCTCCTAGTTTCTAAGTTGTGAGAAGGTGTATTCCGTTAGCGCCACTCACCCTGAAAACAATTCCACTACCAGAAAACTACTACCTAGAAACCGTTGTAAACTAACTACAGCAAGCTTATGTAAAACTCTAACAATAAACTCCCACCCGGGAGGGTGTACTCTCGGGTGGAAAACAAAAAAAAATCAATCTAGTGCCAAATTCGCACATATGCACATAGACAGATACAGGCGAAGCTAATAAAAGCTAGTTAAAATATCCTTAAACCATACCTTCGTCCTTAGAATATCACATATACGTTATAATTTAAGTAGTTCCTTGGTCACATCGCACATCTTATAATTTGACTCTTCATGTTGCTCAGCTAGTCTATATTGAATGTTCTTCAATATAGACTAGCTGAGTAACATGAAGATGATGACTGCATACCATACAGTAAATGATGGCTAATAACACTAAATGCGGATTACCTTCCGGGACGGCATTTTCACGCTCAATGGCATACCTGCGGAGATGTCCTGCTTGAGATAGGGTGTAATTGCTGAGATAAGACGCAGAAATTACGCGCCATATTACATTATCGTATATAGCTAGGCGCCGTTGTAATGTCAGCTTCCCATCGCCGTATATTAAATATATAGAGAATTTGTTCGTTGATGCGTTGCCAATAATTGCCAATAATTTAGAATTAAATATCTGGATATGTGTCGAAAGTGTGCAGAAAGGAAACGAAAGAAGATAAAATAACATTACGTAACTGCTAATTTTGACATCGAAATAGTACACTAAAAGCAATATTAGGCTTAGCTTTCGGAGTTTAAAATAATTTAAGTTTCAAATAATTTACTTATCTATCTACTGTCCGTTATTTGCGTTTGTAACGCAAATAACCGGTTAAAAGAATTTCTTCTTTGAAATTCCGCGTAGAATGATGTGATAAATTAAGGATGACTGAACGATCCATTCAAATGGTGAATGAAATATGAATCACATGACAAAGAAGAGCGATAAATTTGTTCACCGTTCGCTGGCAATTATTAATTACAATGATTCTCGCAGAATTTTAGACGTAATATAAATCTTGATAGGTTGCTAACGAGCTAAATAAATGTAAATATTACTGGCTATGATATATTTTAATGAGTCGAAGCTTCTTTCATGAATAATGCAAGAAAAACAAACACCACGTTTTAAACTGCCGGATACGGTAATAACTTTGCAAGAAGTATAATTATTTGAATCTTTTTGCTAGATTAACGTGTTCGATTTCTATTTTTATCTTTTAGAATAATTCTCCGGACTTAAAAACGTCTAGTTAATTTTTAAAATTGCTCACATATTAATAACTAACGACAATACATTTTTCGTAAGTTTCTTTTAATATCCAAGCTAGAATCACCTGGTTAAAAATTAGATTGAGAATAACGCCACCTATGTAATTAAAAATGCAAACATTACTTTATTCAACCAAACTAAACCTTTTTAAATTTTATAACTATTACTATTAATATATTATTTTTGAATAAAGAATGCCTGATGATTTTTTGATTAATTTTTCTTGAAACGCAAAATATGTCCTCTTGTTAAGTATACAAACAAGTATTAATTTAAAAATTTCACAAAGCAACTTGTGAAATATAATACATCATTAAAGCGCTGAAGTCTAGCCGAGGTGCTTATAATAATAGTGCCCTCGTCTCGAGTCAATAAAAAGTTAATTAAGAAACTACTTGAGTGTAGCATCGAGCAAAAAGAGTTGAAATAAAACTGTCTCGCAGTTTGTCTTTTTCGTTTGACTTTGACTTCATCAAGGCGAGTGGCTCGGGTTTAAACTGTTCAAGATAGTTGTTCCCTACTGTCGAATACATTTCTTTAATAATTTAAAAGTTATTTACGTTTAATTTTAAATATTCTAAAGACACTTTCTATGAGCAAAAAAAGAAGTAAATTAAGTAACCAAGGGATTTTGATGTTTTCTTTTTAATTATTGCATTTTTTCGTGAAACTATCTTACATATTGTACTGCTTTTATAAATATTGGCAACAACCAAAGAGTTAAATTATTACTGCTACCCAAATGCATTAGCAACGACAATATAAAATTCTTCTAGCCGATGCATTGCCAGCTTTGATTGCTAAAATATCTACCAAATCCTGAAAGATTTACTCTAGAGAGTAAATTAATCAAAGGTATTATATATTCTAACAGTGGTAGAGTCTGTAACAACGTTCCACGAATGGCCTTCTCGACCGGGGAAATACCTCGACCTCACAGAAGGTAGGCGTGAAGTAGAAGTATTTTGCGTATCGTCTGATGGATGAGGTGCCGGAGACCTAATTTCAGCCCTCTTTCCCTTCCCACCCTTTTCTAATAAGGAAAGGGCGGGAACGAAAAGAGGATACGACGAAAAGGGCACCACTTTAGGAGGACAGGAGAAGGAAATGGTTATTTTTCGGTCTTTCTCCTGCTCTGCCTATTAAAGGTAGGCAACGCATATGCAACTCTCAAATGCTTTTGCAGATGTCTATGAATAGCGGTCACTTAGGTGACCGCTTGCTCGTTTGCCCCTTCTGTTATAAAAAAGAAGTTATGATAAAACACTATCCTTTTAAACGCCCCTAGGATATCACACCACCTCAACTCGTGAAAAAAAAATGAAGAAATACAATACTTAAAAAAGTTCCGGCTTAATAAGGTCAAGAGGAAATTTACGGTCGAAAACGTAAAGGATCCACGTCGACGAGTGAACATTTGCGGTAAATTTGCCAGCGTCGTTATGTTTGTGGATAATTTTATTTACCGTAAAACGTAACGACCTATCTAGAAAAACCCAAATGATACACCTTCAATAAAATTTGCAATTCTCAATGAAATGGAAAACTGGGACTAAGCAACGTTGATTGTTACATTAATGCAATATAACAGAATACTGGCGAGGAGTAAAGCAGACGAAAGTATTTAATAGTTCATTAAATTTCTCCACGTCAGTCTACCTTGGACTTTTATTTTCCTGCTCGTGACGCTATCTTCATTAAAATCTAATCAAAAACATGACCTACTCATAGTAACTGTCCAATTTTGATGACCTTGGTGATGCTGAATTTAATATAACAAAGCATTACAAGTCATGTTGTTAGCGATCGAAGACGAATAATAAAATAGAACACAATCGACGATGCGCAGATGTAAGAAATTAAATTCATATACTTCTTTTCGGCCAGTTGCATCGGAACTAAGGTAATAAGAAATAGGCATAGGTGATAAAAGGGGGATTGGACCTATGAATGTTTTACCAGACGAAATTGATCTACTCGTTTGTACTCCCTCGTGGTGCTTATATTATATGACTACGATTATAAAAATAAAATATACATAATTTGGTACAACGTAATAATATAATATAACCAAATTCGTTTGTTTTACGAGAACCAAATTTCATCGAAATCGGCGAAAGGCACTATTTCAGGATTATCTACATAATGGGTCGTGCTTGCAATTGTGCGACGACAGTAAATTTAAAGTAAGCCCTAATACAAACAGCAATAAACATTTTCGAATCTCATAGTAATTTTAAGTATTGTATAAATTGATTTGATTACAATCGGTAAACTCTGAAACTATATATACCCTGATAATTATAATTATTTCACCTTTGCAAAAACTATTATAATAGGACCTAGAGATTAGTGAAGACGTGGGTACTGAAAATTAAAGTAGAATTAAAAGTCCATTTAAAATGACGGTAATCACTCACAAAATTGAATTAATGGCACCGAAGAGTTAATATTGAGACAGATGAGACACATAGTTGTCATTTTAAGCATAGCTGTGAAACAGTGAGAACAAATATTCGTCCAAGGAAATATTATCTTGCGAAAATTTAAGCACAAACGATGGTATTTGCATCTCTTGTGCTATAGTAATACAGCTGATATTACAATAAAGAGTGGTATTTGGAATCGTTCTAGAACGACTGTCGCTCGTCGAACGAAACGTCTGCTCCTTCATTCAGCTTTGTATTTGTAACAAATTGCATTCGCGGTTACATTTTATGGCTCCGGGGTTTCCACTCGACTTCGATATCGAATGAATTATGAATGAACGAATGATTAATGTGTATGAGTGAATGAATAATCGCTAGGATACGCGATAAATTACGTTGACTTTGTTTATTGGTGTACTGGTGAATAAATACATATGGAGAACGGTTATTACCAAGTCTACGGTCTTGAAATTTGATTCCTAATACTAATTGCAGTAAGAATTTTTTTTACCATTTCATGTACTGACAGGCATATGTATATATGTAATATGGACTAAGGAAAGAGGTTTTTTTAAAATTTTAAATGATAATTAATGATCACAAATGATGAGAGGCATGCATGAGCGTAAGTCAAAATTTTTTTATTTCTATCATTTACGCTATATACCTTTCAGGCCAATTTTTTTTCTTCTTATAATTACATTTTATTTGCATGGGGTGGAGATGGGGAATGTTAAAAAGTTATGCTAAAATTAATAAAAAAAATTCAAACTACCCCCAGGGTCAGCTTCGACCCTTGCACGATCGTGATGTTTGGGCTTTAACCATACCAATGTTAACCATACGAATGTCGTTGGCAGCAACATCCAATGGTCTTTGAAGTAGAACCTCAGAATCATAGCCATCTCCAAGTAGGTGTAGAACTATGTCGCTTGTGAGCTCTTGCCCTGTCAAAAACTTACAAAACATTACTTGTGCACCGCCTCCATCGTCAAAAGACGCCGCCACCTTTCTCGTCACACTGACACCAACTGATTGGTAAACCGCGCGAAAACTGTTATTACCTACAACCCGTAGTTCATGCACGATCGTATGGAGCCGGTCTCGGCCCACTAAGTTGATTAAGCGCGGCGCGGGAATTTTTTAAATGAATGCGCACGATCGTGTTAGACGGGCCTGAAAGGGATATTTGAGAAACTAAAAACCATACTTACTAGTACATTTGATTACCATACCATGATATTCTAATTTAACTTGTATTAATATTAGATAGTTAAGCATCGATAAGGTAGATAAATTGTAAAACTTTTCGACCGAAAGTTTCGAATCAGCAACAAATGGCTTAGCGAGCAATAACTTAATTCACGGCTGAATGATCAAATAAATTATCGATGAGCGAACGAACCACTGATGCATCGTAAAAGAATTAATCGATACACAAAGAGTGAAAAAAAAATAACTCTTTGCTTGTTTTTATAAGCAGAGTATGCACGGGAAACAGAACAATTGAATGATAATAACATGATAATTCAATTATTTACAAAACAATGTCAAATTTATTTATATATTTATTAAATTTCGGGGGGACATTATTCACACACGGCCATCTGATCCCAAACTAAGCAGAGCTTGTTCTATGGAAACCAGATAACTGATATAGGGAACTGATATAAATGATATAGGTTAATACTTTTCTTTTGTAAACAGATATGTACATATATAGATAATTACACCCAAAAACACAGACAAACAGACATCTTCATGCACACAAATATTTAATTATAAATATTATTGTCCTGTGTGGGAATCGAACCCACGACCTGCGGCGTGACAGGCAAGTATCTTATATATATAACATCAGTCTGAAAATATGGCTTGAAATTACAAGTTTTTGCTTATATAAAACGGAAAATTTCGCACCAAATTTAAATAACTTTAACTTCAATGTCTCCCGTGCTTCAATGCTTGTATTAGTCAAATAGTCATGGTGTTACTTAGTTTGACGATTACTTAGGCATATTACGGTGATAGTGGTAGACGATAAACAATTCACGTCGACCTTTAGAAAAAGATTCCAGCTTCGTAGAGCGTTACCTATATCGAACAAAGCACATAGGTGGTGTGTGACAGAGATAACGCTCTACGAATCCTAAATCTCTTTTTAAAAGTCGATGCGTAATTTTTATTAATGATGACTTTGGTTTCGTTGATTTGTTAATCTAGGAATAGAATAAATACGACGTATCGATGTAATTGAAATACCAATAAGAACAAACCTTAGTGGTTTATCGATGCTATATTACTTGTTTAAAGTGAAACCAATTTTTTAAACGTTAAATAAATACATATGTATGAATACAATTTTTATACATATACATATATATAAAATATAGATAAAAATACATACATATAGATAAAAATCATCATCATTATCATCGAGGTCGTTAGTTTTTACAGCCGGCCACCTGACCGATGCCAATCCTCCTCAGGAGTATAATTATTTATAATACTTTTAATTAAAAAAAAAAAATCTAAAATAAAGAGTATTGGACAATGAACAGGTCAAATCAGCTCAGATGTAGTCGACTTTGTTCCAGTGTCGACGGTGGACGTGGAGGCTGTGGTGGGCCGCACAGCCTTTCTCCCGTGCGACATCGAGCCCGACACCAACGAGGACCGCGTCTACATGGTGCTCTGGTTCCGGCACGCGGGCGGCAAACCACTGTATAGGTAAGCCGTCACGACATAAGACGTCTCCTTTTAATGTTTTTAGCTTGCCCTGTTGGTTTGGTCAACATTTTTATAGCTAGCAACGCAACATCTAGTTGCATCTACATTTTTATAAAGAAATCTCCATGGTACTGACGTATTTAAAGATCGTTTTTAAATTGTTACTCGTTAATGTCCGGACATCTAATACGAAACGACAATGTTTTATACCAATTATAGAAGATCATTCATGCAACCAGTAAAAAGCACGTAGAAGTATAATAATTACTGATTGCGATTTCTCTTATCCAGCAAGCAACTCCTGTTTTAATTTTACACGATAGAATAATAATTATACTAACGGCCAACCCGATGTGGAGTGGATGCTGCTGGCTTAGTGGTTCACGTGCAGGTGACTCCATGCGGACCGCGTCCGCATCCTTTATTTAAATGCGTATGGCAAAAACGCGGACATTCGATTTAACGTTTTCCGCCTGAGCAACCGTTCAGTTTATAGGAGCTTTAAATATCTCTCTGTCTCTAAATATCTCACAACAATTTTATTTCAGAGCAATCTAATATTCTAAAACAATTATGAGCTTGATAATTAATTCTTACTCAATTATATTTCTTATTACTAAAAATGTAAGCAAAAACAATTTTTTTTTTTAATTAATGCTAATGAGTGAGAAAAAAAATGGTTCAAATTATCTTTTTTTCTGAAAAGTTAATTCAAAAGTTAATTCGAAGATCAAATTAAAATAATAGACTTTTACACTATTTATCGTAATTCCTTTGAACTATTAAATTTGCAATGGGCAGTTTGTCTGAACTATTATTGCATATACAACGATAGTGAACGAATAATAGTTAATTTAAAAAAGCCTGTATGATTAATGTTACTCATAATATTATCGTATGAATTCATGAGAAAAATACGAATCAAATGACACCTCACTCTTCAAAATCATTGCAGCCAATGCTAAAGGAACTAAACTAAATACTACAATGAAGCATGAATGGTAACGTTTTTCATGTGTAGGTAACACATGAAAAACGTTACCATTCATCTGGGTCAGTCGGGAAAAAGACCTCAAGTATAGACTAGACATGCTAAGATACCATAGGTAATAGACATTTGAAATCTAATTATGATTGATTTCTCATACCTTCCAAGCTGCGAGAACTATATAGACGAAATATAACGTCATCGTAGATATTAAAAAAATAACCAACACGTTTTAAAAACATATCGAAAACGTCGTGAGCGAGGGCGATATGCCTCGTTAGCGATGCGGCTAACGAAGCGAACTCGCAACGGATTATCGACGCGATGCGATACGAGACGACACAATGATTGATAAACTGCAATACCGCCAAACGCGTCATTATTTCGATTCGTCATGGGCCTATTTTGTTAAATTGCTAGCGCTAGCACATTTATAGGCTACTCTATGATTTTATCTACAATAACGAGGAATATACGATGGTAGGATATAAATTGTTGTAATCCTTGATCCGAATATAACTACCGATCTATTCTTGGTACGATCCTCGGGGGTACCCTTAAATCGGAGTGCTGAATTCACAAAAAGTAATGACGCCGACGTTCCTCTTGCAACATGTTACTGTATGGAAGGTCCTAGAATTCTAAAATTCTAGTTTTTGAAAAGTCTAAAAAGAGGCGTTTTAAACAAAATGTCGAGCAGGAATTTTTAAGTGGCACCTTTCAAATGTAATATGTAACATCGTTCGTTTTAAGTTCTTGTTATCTCATTACTCAAAATTATAAAAAAAATTATTAATTAAACTCAAATTCTTTATTACCATGCTTCTTATCATATTTTTAAGTGACTAAATACCTAAGTTATTACTTTAAGTGAAACCTTCGAAATTAAATGACTTGATTAAAATGTAATATCAGAATACAAATACGATAATAACAGTAAAGTACATATTTATGGGGCATAATAAAGCTGGGGCCCCACACTTGTAAGGTGCGATAAATCGGACCTTTATTAAATACTGTAGAAACCTATTAAGATAGGCTTTGATGAGGAGTGAGCTTATTACATTAAACCTTTGAGTAATAACGATATAAAGTTTGAAACAGTAATTAAAGATAAAATTATTTTTTAAATACTTTGTGGGACGATAAACCTCGATCACGATATGACGTGTGGTTGGATATACATATATAAACAACACTAGTATATATTGGTGCATTATATTACTTAAGATTTTTTGTTACATTTATTGGGTACGTTTTAACGATTCAACCTGTCATCATTCTTCATGAAATATTCAATACACATTCTTAAGATACCGTACCATGTGTGACATGTGTATTTTGATTCCAAAAAATCCAGAAGTAACAAATATAAACTTCGGTTGCTATGGTCATGTGATTATGTTTAACAGTAACGATTTTTGACTTATTTACCGGTTGGTACAGCAGGTCGCTGCTTCGATTCCCACACAGGACAAACATTTATGTGCATAACCGTGTCTATTTGTCTTGAGTCTGGATGTAAAGATAACCGGAGGACGGGCAGTAGCGTCCTTTTCTTGGTACGGTGGAACATACTGTGATCACCAACCCGCCTACCAAGCGGGGTGGATATGGTACAATTCCCCCCAGGGATGCGATCAATGGGGGAGGCTTATGACCAGCAGTGAACGATCATAGAATTAAATTTCTTGACAGAAATATAAAAACAAAAATTTTTTGGTGAGATAATTAAATTTATGAGCACATTTTCACAATTATTTAGGTAATGAAAATAACAAAATATTTTATTTGAGTACGTTTTGAAAAGATTGATAAAGACCGGTTAGATTGATAAGCTAAAATATAAATTTTTGCTAGCGCCATTTTATCATTTGCCACTATGACTACTTCTACGGTTTTAGTGCTTTTGGTGTAGTGTGGAAAAAATCCTAAAAAAGGAGTACGTTGAAAATGTGCAATTTAAAATGTTTTATTTTTATTTTTTTTTATCTACAACACGACGTCCATATGAAAACTAGCGCTTAGTATGAAGCGTTCACTTATCAATTTCATTTCGAAATATGCATTTGCATCGTTAAAAGCGCATTTTTATATGAAAATATGTCAACAGTATTTTATGTTTGAAATTGCACCAAACATTTTAAAAACTCGACACATCTTACATCAAATCTGTATTGCGAATTAAGTTTGAACAACCCACTTCACTCGGATGGGATGTTGATAATTTAAAAAAAAAAAATTTAATTAAAATTAATACAGGTGTTTTTAATATCATTCTAGTTGTTTGATACTATTTTATAAATAAAGGCACTTTCCGTTATGATATTGTCACGCTCGCTTATGAATGATTATTTATTTTTATATTGATATTAACATTGAAGAGAGAGTGATAAGAAGAATTAATTTTGCAAAAGTGAGTGGTAACGTTGTAAAGGCGATATAAAGAGGGCCCAAAGCACGAGCATGTATGTATAGATTTATGGATGTAGAAGAGGGAGGTGTGCTATGCGCCAAATGATAATCCGTAATCTCTACCTACCCCTTTGGGTTACGAGCTTGAGTGTTATGTTTTATTTTATTTATTTGGCTTGCCAGCAAAATATGCAATGATCCTTACAAATATAATAACTTATACATACTTACAGGAACAAATAACATATTTCTTTTACAGGCAACAACATTCACCGAAAAACGTTATTTATATTCTTAAGTAACCAATTTTAAAACTGTATAAGAGTGCTTATTGTGTCCGTTTGTGCTATAATATTACCAATGTTATTCGTAATGGTAGATTGTTGGTTTGACAACTTGACGACAAGTCACATGAGCGCATTACCTCATTCCAATTAAGCTCTGTTAAAATCTTGGATCAAACGACTTAAGTACAGTCCTTAACTTTGTCCGACCTTATTACCGTACCAACTTTTATTAACGAAATTCCTACGAGGGCAACAATCATCCACGGCTGAATAATTAAATTAAAATATTAATTTGAAGTAGGTAAAACTGGTAACTTGAGAAAAAAGGTCCGTTGTTATAATTGGGACAGTCTAGAAAATTTTTATATATAATAAAAAAAACTTCTAATTAGAAGTGTCACATAATGAAAATTCTTTTTTAAATTTATAGATTATTATTCCACCAAAACTTACTTTGCTAGATTTACATTTATTGAGTTGGAAATGAAGATTCGTTTAGTAATTGCCTCAAAACATCAGTTGTCGTTGTGGTCAAGGTAACAGAATTTTAAAAAATCGTCTGATACCATTTTAAAATGAAACCAACCAGATTAGTGACTAACCTTCGAATAATCTATCATATTCCTAGTATATAATCATGATTTTTTTTTTATTATCGAGCATAAGACATCCATTGCTAGGCATAGGTGTATTCGTAAGATCGCCACAAAATTGGTTGGTTTGGTTATAAATATCAGTCAGTTAACAGTGGTAGATTCGACGATCAACATCCGTTGCACGAACGGCTCGCTCGACTGGCGAAATACCATGACCTCACAGAAGACAGGCGTGAAGTAGAAGTATTTTGCATTTCGACTGAGGAGTGGGGTGCCGTAGGCCTTATTTTAGCCCTCTTCTCCTTCCCGTCCTTGTTTAACAAGGAAAGGGTGGGAAGGGAATGATGATTTGACGGGGAAGAGGAAGGAATATGTCAGTTTTTCTGTCTATCCCCTCCATTATCCATTAAAGGTAGGCAAGGATCATGCAACTCACTAATGCTTGTTGCAGGTGTTTATAGCTAGTGGTCATATAGGTGAACGCCTGCTCGTTTGTCACCATCTTGTATAAAAAAGTCTGTCCATTGGGATAGCCTACACTGAATCACCAGTTGTAGGTCGTGCTACATTTCCTAAACTTGGACTTATTCTTGCTACATATGTTGTTTTGATATGAACCCCCTGATGTACCGTAAAAACATTGTAATAAATATCGAACTATAACAACATCCCGTGACCCAGAAGGGAAGGCAGACATAAAGGGTTTTCGTTTGGTGCGATCCTGGCACACCTTTGTCGCTACTTAACAGTCGTACATCTACTCAAACATGTTGAAAACATGCGTTTTTATAACGTTTTCCTTAATTATATCATTCAAAGTCACGCATACTTCTCAAGGATAGTATTTCGGATTTTATTACAATTCTAATATGATTAAACAGCGCATTTACCGCATAAAAAAAATCTTTGTCATGACTTGCTGCAAAACAGCTGATTGCATTAGCCGACTTGCCAGTTGTTTTTATTTTACTTGTTTACGTCGGCCGAGGATTACTTTGCTTCACTTTGTGCAGAAGCTTTAGTGACGTCATAATCTGAGCTGACTGCGGCAACTTACCAAATACTGAAAGGAAATACCATTAATGTTTTTACAAAACTATTATACAATTTGAGAACTCGTTTGAAGAAAGTAGGAATAGTCTTTGTTATACTTACAAATAAGATTAACAATCTTAAACCTAAAAAATAAAATGCATAAATATGTGTAACTTAAATTTAATTCAATAACTCACTGTATAACTTAAGGATCTCAGTTAGTTTACGTGTATAATAAGTAAACAGTGGTTGATGGAAAGCCTATAATCCTAAAAAAGTATATATTTAAGCAGATTTCTTATATACATTAAGTATATATTTTTTACTTAAATTGAAAAAGTAATTTCTCAGCTATATTATTTAGATTTACGCATTGTCACGTTTGGGACTAGCATTTTAGTTCTTACTAACAACAACTTACCTCCGATACATTATTGTCACACGTTTATAGGAGACAAAGAAATTATAAAATAATACTTTGAACCAGAAACTGTAGTGTTTCTTCCCTTAAACTTTTATACTATATACCTTTATACTTTAGAACAAGCTGTAAAAGTAAAACATCTAAAAGGTATTAAACAAAACCACTGCATATATGATTATTATCATTCATCATGATATGACATTCCTAGGTAGAATACGAATCATTTAAGCTGCAGGAGGTCACAATGGAAAGGACACATGTGCATATAAACATACATACATATAGTGCAAATATATACTTTCCATCTCAGTCAGTGGGTTGTAAACTTACTTTAGATTTTATAAAATTTATTTTATGTAATGCTTCTGGCTTACTTGGCAACTGTCCTAAGTTAATGTTTGTATTCGGGGGCGGTTCAATAACTTAGTAGAGACAGACAATTTTAAATCACAGCTGTTTTAAGACTAAGATATTAATGTCTTAAGCGGTTTTGATGTTGTCTCCTTAAGAATATAGATTGCTTATATTTTACTTTTCTACACAAAATAAATATGTAAACATTTTTTAGATCTTCAAATTGTTGCGGATAAATTTCAAAGTTAATATACTGTTTTATTTGTAAATAAGATCGTTTTTTCCTTTCTCATACTTTTTTACTCTGTATACATACAATGTAGAGCCTTGATTTCAATAAGTAGCTTACAATTTCTATTAACTTGTTTGTTTACGTCGGTCGCGGATTATACAAGCTTTTTATACTGCATGAGCTTTGGAGGTATTAGCTTCAGTTAAGCTGTTTGCTGTCGTTAAATAGCTTGATGCAAAAACTAAATTATACATTCTATGAAAAAGGTTATGAAAAGCTTATACTGTATAAAAAACATTTTACAATTGTATCGACCCGGAAGTACTAGAGTAGATAAATTTTGTAAAATATTTTTTTAAGTACGTGAGGTGGTAAATCAAATACTTGAAGATATCTACTGGTTTATTTAAATTTGCCTATATACACAAAATAAGAAGTTGCAGTTGAAGTACCCTGCTTCTAGATATTTATTTAATTTTTAATAATTTCTAAGTTAAAATATCTAATAAACTTAAGACAAAAACTTTGGTTAAAATATCCCAGATGAGGTACATGTATGGCTAAACACCTTTTTTAATTTTAATTTTAGTTTTTAATTTACCGTAATAAGCTAGAAAAGCTAAAGTAAAAACAAATGAAATAAACATTCAATTACTTAATTTCTCTATGAATACCCCATTGAGTTTTAATTAAATAATTGAATTTTTGATTGTAGACTTATTCGAATTAAACAAGCTTATTCATTTAAAAACTTTCTCTTATTATTTGATAGAATAAGTTCGTGTGTGACTTCATTATATTGGTATCAGTGCCTCGCTCACGTCACACGTTGCCCGAGTTCAAGCTCAATCTCGAGCGAAACAACGCGGCGATATTGAAATTTCATCGAAGCAGGAAACGAAGACAGAGTCACGTCTAAAAGCTACGACATCAAAGGGTATATGTGTATCACAAGTTATAAGAGTCAGCGGAAATGATATTTTCAAACTTTATTATCTATGTAAACAATAATTAATAAGACATGACATTTTTTTTTGTGTATATTTGCCTAGGTAATACTATCTGCTAGGTCCAAGCTTAGTAGGTAGTGTTACCTGGGTTCAGATTTTTTTTTGAATTTTCAACGAATATATAAAAGAAAAATGAAAAGCTGTAAACAAAATCCGCTAAAAGCAAGAATGACCGTTAATATAAGAAAATGTCTTTTTGTTTCGCTAGTGTTCATAAATTAGTTGGCTAAATAATAATTTAGTTAAATCGAAAGTTTAAATACTTTTCCGATTTTCCTGGCTCATTCACACCTAGATATTCTTGTCTTAGACAGACAAGAATATCTAGGTGTGAATGAGCCAGGAATCCACCCATCTTCTAAAGAAAATAAAAATTGTAGATAATTGAATATAAAAAGTTTTCACATCTGTCTATACTAGACATGAACATCTACGAGTTTCCAAAACACCACTCCATATTCATAGATTAAACTACCCATAGAGGAGTTATAATATAGCATAAATAAATATTATATAACATTGAGGGATTAATGGCTTTCCATAAATCGAATTATCACTTGATTACAGAGTAGAGTGAAATTTGAAATCATGCATAGAAGCGTTACTCCTTGCTATTGGTAATCCATTTCGTAGTACGCTTCGTTAGCAGCTTCCGTAACGAGCGTCTTCCCAGAACCTCAGAACAATTCGGAAACATTCCTTCGATTTAATATTTCGCTTACACAAAAATTAAGAATTTAGATTTTAAAAATGTTCTTAACGTACACTTTAAAATAATATTGTATATATATGATGTTCCATTTGAAATTATATTAAAATAAAAAGAAAGGTTAAAATTATGTTTCAACTTTCAAATTGAAGATTGTAGTTTCAATATATATATTTAGATTTCAATTACATATTCTTAAACTATAAGTATTGATGAATTAGAAAAAATATTTTAATTATTTTAAAGTGTTGTTGCTCAATATTCGAGTAGGATTAGTTAGTCCAATAATTTTATTACTTCTTGACTTGAAATTAAACAATTTTAGTTTAATACCTAGGTAACACTGAAAATGTTTAGAAAACGAAAAACGGCTTAATGTAGAAAGTTGCCAATACTTTTATTGTTTTTTGAAGTAATCTCCATTCCTCTCTACACATCGTCGCATTCGATGGAACCACTGAGAAAAGCAGTGGGCTCATCATTCCTTAGGGGTCGCTTCTATGGCATTTTCGTACGCTTTCACCGCATCTTCAGGGCTCGTAAAGCGAATATCTCGAATTTTATCTATAGTTCTTGGGAATAAATGAAAGTCGCAGGGCGCCAGGTCAGGACTGTATGGCGGATGAGTCATTATCTCGATACCTGCCATAGTCAAATATTCAA
>DWLR01001046.1:0-20275 GCA_018246295.1 Papilio alexanor hazarajatica
AGCGTCCTTTTCTTAGTACGGTGGAACATACTGCGATCGCCAACCCGCCTGCCAAGCGTGGCGATTATGGCACATTTGCCCCCAATGATGTTATCAATTGGGGAGGCCTATGTCCAGCAGTGGATGATTATAGGCTGAGGTGGTGGTGGTACACAATTGCACGCGTCATATCAAGTGACAAAATTGACAACAACTAGAGACAAGAGTATAAAGTGAGAAATAACTATACTTTTAATATTTTATTTGTCAAGCTCTACGACCAGGTAGTAAAGTTGGAGAATTTATTATTATTAGCCAGCTAATAAACGAAAAACGAGAAATGACGTACAAGCGGCTTATTTGATGCCCATCCTTCATCCCATCTTCAGCAGAAGAATAACGTATGCGCCGCCAGCCTTTTTTTAGGAAAAGGAGGGGTGTGCACAAAGAAAAGGGGGCGACGACAGGAAAAGATTGGAAAGGAATGGTACATATTTAACCCCTCTATTCGTTAACCTCATTTTTATGTTTAAAAAGATTGCTCTTATATTTTTATTCCTCAGCATAAGTACACCCTACATCATATTTAGGATTTATATTCTCGGTGAAATGTCGATAGCGATACATTCATAAACAAAATACAGCTGTTGTTACTTCTGTAACTTTCTAATAGTAAATTAATATAGTCGATTTAGTAGTTTTTAAGTCGCGAATTATAAACAACCAAATCCTTCCTTAAGCGTTAAACGGTAAAAGTTTTTCATTTCATTACGAATGATGATACATTCTTGTTAAGGAAATCGCTTTGTTTACGAAAATCAAACTCAATATGTTTTCAAGTAAGCAATCTCATACAGAGTTGGCGCCCTCGAGGAAGAAAATCCGTAAACATATCCACGTGCAAATCTTGTTCGTGGAATGAAACATTACACGTAACACTTTACCGATTTACATCACGTACTCGAACCAATGGATAATTCCTGTAAATGTATTGAAAAAACGAAGACTCTATAGAGCAAACATTTAAGCAGGTAGCTGTTATAATAATTACAAATGTTTATTTTATGTGTCGAATTTAAGATGTACTCCAGTAGAGTTAAAATACTTGAGAGTATACACATATATGTAATGCGTGAAAATATACTGCAAGCATTTGTAATATAACGTTAAATAAATTCACATATCCGTTGGAAAGTGCGCAACTTGCATTCCACATTATTCAGTGGTATGCAATTTTAATATAACAAAGTTCACTAACACCAAAACACGTCGGCAAAAGATGTTAAATTACATTCATGACTTAGTCCAGGTGCAAACTGCACCATTCGACCGATGTCCTGGTGGTTAATGTCGTGTTTTTACAGCTCGCACGTTTTTTGCAATTCGATAATTGCGTAAATAATATGTAACTCGAACCGTCTACTCTCCATACTATGTTTATATATACATATTTGTATTAGGACCCCGGAAGGTCGAAACTCGATCCGCCGACTAGATCTTCCATGTAACTAGTAGCCCTAATTTCATACGTTTCAAAGCCATTAATGTTTCTTGCCTTTACTTCGATAAAAAATTTAACTATAAGGACCTCAGTATAAAACTACTTGCAGAGTCTGGTCCTGCACAGATATATAAATAAAACTGAAACGTCTGTTTGTCATGTCAAAAAAAAATTTCTATATTAATTCATATTGACATATACATGTACGGGACTTGTAAATAAATTCTCATTTTTTTTTTGTTTCGACTAATCTCCAAAACGGCTGCACTTTTTTCCGGTAGATAGGTGCTATAAAGAGAAAACCATTTAATATCGATGATAAAAACCCTCAAAATTGTGAATAAAAAATAATCGAAAGCACCTCTCACTACTTCTTTCTACAAAGACTTATACAGAACGGCTCAGAGGATCAAATCGATCAGTAAGAGCTCGGTCGTTGTCGATTCGAGTTGAACTCCGTTAGGCGTTGCTCTCGGGGACTGAGTTGTTTGACTTCCCAATTACATAGTTGCTGGTATTTCCATAGGCTGATATAATTTCGTCTAAAGCAAACTCCGCCAGGCACACTCATTCTCGTAGCTTCAACATTGACAACATCGTTTCATTCATTCTGCATTCCTACACCATTTAACGATCTCTCTTTATCTGTTTACAACATCTAGTTGAAGCTATATTCTATATGAAGCATTATGTTAGAACTTATTTATTCTTAGAATCGATAGATACGTTTTACGTAGCAAGTTATAAGAGCATTATCGTAAATGTGTACACCAATAGAACAGGTAAAGATCGTATATTTAGGGGCTATACAACAGATTTTAAACTCTGGTGTCTATCTCTCTAGAGTCTAGTTATCTTACGATATACATAAGGCTGCGTCATAGGTGCGTTATCACTCAATTACTATGAAGACGGATGTTAGGTTATTAATAGGTAGTCAACCTGTTTCATATCGTGTCGAGTTTATTATGAATGCGTCGGTGAAATGTCGCGACAGTGCGTTCCGAGTTTAAATCTCAAAGGCTACTTATAACGGTTTCGGAGAAGAGAAGTAGCTTCTCTATGTTCGAAATATTTATAAAATTTAAATTGTTAGGTTAAATTGGTAATGTCTAAGTGAATCATGTTTGTCTGAATCTAATTTCTTTTTTTTTTAATTTCTGTAATTACAAAATGAAAATTAAAAAGCGCCCGTTGTATAGAAAGGTGGCCAAAGATCACTTATTTCATATATTCCTAACAAATCTTTCCTTTGTACCATATCTGTAGGTACATGTTTTAATGCCGTGACAAATACAACAATTCAATAATATCATTAACTGCCGCACTCAAAGTCGTTTAAGGGATCCTAAGGCAGTATAGATTTGAAAGTTAATTCAGAGGGATGAACTGAACGTTAACGGTTAATTAACGTTAAGGAATGAAAAACTTACGCTTAACTATTAAATGTTTGATTTGGTCATTTGACGTTTTATTTTGGCTTCTACCATGACACAGTGAGAGTATTTGAAGGAATTGTAGTAAAATACTAACTTCAGAACCAAATATGAAAAGAAGCTTAAAATAAAAAAAATAAAAAAAACAGAATAACGTGATTAAAGCCAACACTAACATTCAAAGACTCACGCTACGATATCCCCGACACGATTACCAATGGTTCATTGGTTCACCCTAATAACATTTCAAAGTTATGAACTGAATGTAAACACTGGGTGGAGATGAAATTAAAAAAAAACTTATAGGTAGACTAAAGTCGTAATTATTTTATCTGGTATTAGAAATCAATTAAAATTAAATTAAGGGAATTAAAAGGTTTAATCATGATTGAAATTAATCGAGATATGCTGGTAGTGATGACTATACTCGTACGTGTTGTGGTGGGGAAGAAGTGGCGCCTCCCAAGGCCGGCCGCCTTTCGACTTGCGATGAAATTAGCATAATATAACAAATTATACACATAAGTGAGTACCGACATAATAATGTAAGGTCGGTATGCATTGTCACCGTTTTCCTCCTTCAACTAAACATTAGTTATTTATAACATGGACTTACAATAATGTTTAATTGCCTTTGCTTAAATCGTAGCATTAACACAATAAACTCGTATGAATTATACCGTAGTAGTTTAGTGGTTGTATCGGATTTTTCTCAGTGTCAAGAGTTGGAATCCTAGCAAGCTTGTTTAAGGGATGTACCCTGCAACGTGCGTTAATTATAACGAGAGATGACTTGTTATAACATATGCTCCTTAACGTCACTAGCCTTCGTAATCTGTGTTCTATTGTGCTCTAAATAGATTAGTAAAAGAAGAGCAGAATGGACTAACTACCAGACCTATTTAGGTTGTAGAAAATAAATATTGTAATTTTTTACCATTGGAACTATGTTTAACGCTTGTGTTAGGATATGGGAAGCAACACTAATCGAATGGCGGACGGAACTCGAACCCACGACCTCATGATCGGTAATCTACTATTTGTGTCTAAACTATTAGGCTACCGGCACTTCTTATTAATTATTATAAATGTGCATTTAATTAATCCACTGTATCATATAAATTATCTTTTGTGCGCCTACGTCACAAAAAATCTGTAAGCAAGTCCTATTGAAAACGTTTCCCTACATTAACAATGATAGCAAATTAGTAATATACAATTTAAAGCTTCTATAAATGACATACGTATTTAATTTCGTGATGTTTAGTTAAGATTTCATTATAATATAAGATCCCGGAATGGTAAATAAATGACAGTTTCGGCATGGCGTGTGATCGCCCACAGGTCAAACGCAAAGTTGCTTGACCTTGTGCCAAACCTGAGTGTGACGGAGCGCGTTTAAATTGAATTAACAAAAACATAGTACAGCGTGTACGCTATACTATGTACTTTTATGTGTGTGAGTACACTCACACACATAAAAGTTTTCTACATTTGTATTATGCTTCTAAAAATGTAAAAAAACATAGTGGTGTCATATCAATTGAAAAAAATTCAAGGCTCAAAAAATGACAATTTTTCCAATTTTTTTTTGTCTTTTCCTCATATAATCTTGTATATTTGAAACTTGATCAAACTATAGGTAAGCATGATTTTAATTCTCATTTTTTTTTTTACAGAAATGCAGATATAATAAAAAAACAGTTGAAAACTGGTCATGAATGTGATGCCTATATACGCGGAGTAGACGACTTCTTAACTTTATGACTTGTGGCCATTTTTGCTGTCGATCAGTAGGGGGTAGAATTTTTGTATTCCGTTTCGAACACGTAGGTGAAATTACTTTCTGGCAAATTTATGTAGTTACTTGTAACGTACATTGGAGTACGTACCCACTTATTTCAATACGGTACTATATAATAGGATTTTATATTTTAGAGAACTTCTAGCTGTCATTAGTACGGAATTCAGGCTTACCCTTTGTACTTGCGAATGCGATACGTTCTGTTAAGATGTAAATAATATTATTTTCTTAAATTTAGTGACCGAATGCAAATTCAGTCAAGTCAAGTCCAGGTCATCGGTCCATTGTGGTGACCTGCCTACACTGAGTCGTCCCGTACGTAGCCGTGGTTCGAATAAAATCGTGATGGAATATATGTACATATCTAATTGTAATATATGTGTATATATGTAATCTAAAATATAATATATAGTAATGTTAAGAGCAACTAATCCAGGCGAGTCGCGTGACTCATTGATCGGTAGATAAAATCATAGGTCACCTTGTCAAAAAGCGGTCATCAAATGACGCTTGGACGTTGTTAATACTTAATGGACAACGTGTTACAATATTTTTATGTCGCCGGAATCATAATTAATAATACTTTTTAATAGAGTCAGGTACTTGTTATTGTAAATGTTTTGTATGGAAAATGAAAACGAAATTCATCTGTTCTTAAGCTAGTAGCCACTGTTCATAAACATCCAAAGAGTTTAGGACGACTCCCACCTACAAGATATTCTCATCTTCTAAATTTTGTAAGATAGTCGTAAAAACTTACTTAAAATAATTTAAAGTGTTCTCCCTTAAAGCGAACAAAGTCGCAAGCGATTGCTAGTATGTATGTATGTATATATGAGCGATTGATATTCAATATATATATACATATATGCCTTCTGGGTGGAAGAGAGGATTTGTGAGAAGGTGGTTCCGGGATATTTTTACAAAACGCACTAGTAATACTTCGTTCTATACAAGTTACAAATACATCCGTTAATACGAAAAGAATTGTTCATGTTGTATTTTTATTTTATAGAACGCTATGGGTAGAGCGTCCATGAGAATTTAAATAATGCATTATATTTAATAAAGGTTATAGCCGAAGTTATATCAGGATAATGTCACTTTCGGATGTAGAATTAATAAATCGGAAGGTATAAGTCGTTTTAAAGTAAATCAATTACAAATAAAACATTCATCTTAATAATATTATAAGTAAAGACAAGATAAAAATAAAATCCATTGACTTACAACTTAATTAACACATATTTACAATATAAAAATAAATTTACAATGGCTATGTAGTATTCCAAAGTAATACATAACACACAAGTAAAAACATTTTAATGGACCCCACCTAAGAAATTTTGTATGGTGAACATCTAATTATTGATGCAAAAATGTGGACAAACCCTAATATGTCTCGTACAAAACGCTTGCAACGAACAGCTGTCATCCTTAAAAAGTTTTAGTGCTCTTTTTAAGGGATCAATATCAAATTTGCGCATTACTTGTTCTTTTTTAATATTGATTATATTAGCGCTTAACTTCCCACCTGTTAAGTGGTCGTTTCGTCAAAAGATGGTAAGCACTAGTTTAGCATCATTATTTATTATCAACCTCTTCTATTATTTTAATTTTTATACACCAAGTAACGTTTATAAAAAATTGCAGTATTAATATTTTTTTAACGAAGCAAGACATTTATATCGAGGTAACTAAAGTTCCTACTAGCGTACCGTCCCGGGCTTCACTCGGTTACAAAAAAACATAGCCCTGATAGAATAATTTTTAAATCAGTTCAGTAGTTTTTGAGTGAATCGGGAACAGACAGTAAATTATTTTCTCTCTTACTATATTTTTAAGATGAGGATCTTCTAAGGAGTGAACAGTGACTTTACTCATATTATTTTTTTATAAATTTGAGCATATGTTGTTATATTTAAGTGAGCGAGTATACGAGGACGCGCAATATTTATTTATTTAATTATTATCAGGTACACCAAAAGAATACTTTTCGAAATGTCTATCGAAAAGTTATTTCAGCACAATTTTTTTTTGTTTATTACGTATTAAAAACGTTAGTTACGTTTTGAAAATGCAAAAGTCTGTGTCTCCAATTTAGATTTTTTTTTTTGAAAATTGATATTCATACACCCAATCAATAACATCTTACCTCCTTTAAAGGTTTGATTTTCATAGAGCTTGATTATATATAATTATCTTACAGGTATCAAGGAATACCTTTCCCTATTGTAGTGGCAATAATTCGTGTTCAAACACAGTGGGAGCGGCGCGGCGGATTCCGCTCACTCGCCACTATGATTCCGCACGCGAAAATATATATTTACATCGCTTGCTAGCGGAATCCACGTCGCTGCCACTATGTTTGAAAAGTTTAGGAAGTCCCTATGATATATAACTAAAGTTTAAACTTCAAAAATTAAAATCAAATCTAAATCTTGGGCTTAAACCATTTGCTATGCTATGTTGGGTGTGAATTTAAAATATTGTAAGAAACAAATGCGTGTCTTGTGAGATTGCGCAATCGTTTATCATGCACGTAATTTCCGAAGCGGATTGTTGTCATTCCGATTCTCATAGTGTACGATGCAAACAAACGGACTTAATGTATTGCATTCTAAGACGCAATAGAACGGTATTGGACGGCGTTAGGGCGCGACGGTGTCGAGCTGTGACGTGCTGTGACGCCCGCGGCCAATGTTTGTAAACATATCCAGGCGTAAACAAGCGCGTTGTTTACAAAAACGGTCTAACTGTGGACTACCCCGCTATTAAGCCACAAACGACACCGCAAGTGAGCTTCCAATTTTTCAGTGCAGGCGATTGTTAAACGACTGAGCTTTTGATGTAATTGAACGAACTTTTTTGAGAGCGTTCTTGTTGCTTCTGCAATGTAGATAACTAATTAAGAAACTTAATTATATACGTTAAGGCTTAATTTGTGTATGTTGCTGATTATACATAAATACCTAATTTGTTTTAATCAAAATAAGCCCCTACAATCATTAGATTGTAGGAGTAGATGAACCGAATATTATTCGGTTCATCTACTCATAAATAGTTACAAATTAGAGTCTGCACTGATCATTGCGACTGTATCTTGTAGGGACCCGTCTAAGAATAAACTATTTGTGCTTATTTAGAAAATAAAAACACAACTTATTTGACATGTCAGGTGGTAAATCCTCACCAGCAAGCTTTAGCAAGATACATTAAATTCTATTTATAACTTTCGATTACTGCAGGGTAGGTCCGCTATATACCTTTTATAATTGTTAATGTAAAGTATCGCACAAGAAAATTGTTATAAAACATGCAATCAATATATTAATTTTTATATGTGGCACACAAAATCATGTTTGTCATGTCATATTTATACATTTATGTATGTAGATATAAAAAATAATAATACATGAAAATGTTCATATATTATAACGTTTAACAATGATGTATCAATAATGTTTATTTAAACGGCATATCTGCGAAACGCCTACGGTCTATTTTAGGCGACCGCCCGACATCAGATGTCAACAAGTCATTAAAAATCCACAATAGTATCCAATGTTGGCAGTAAGCATATGATTTTTTTTTTTTTAAATAGAATTCAACAATTTCTAAGACGTAACATTTTTTTTGTAAAGTAACAGCGCGTTTGGTATTCAAGTGTAGTGTGAATTTCTCACTAAGAAGTTGTTATTTCATTTCCACGGCTTCACGATATTTACAAAGGTAAGTATTTTCTATGGCAATAGTACTTTAATTATAACATTAGACCTATAAAACATTCAAATTAAAAACTTTTAATTGTGATGTTTTGCTTTTATGTATAAGATACGAAGGACTTTTTCACATTAACAATCAATAAAAGACGATAAGCAAGTATGGTCCCGATTGGTAAGCGTACATGGTTGTTTCATGAATGGACCAATTAACGCGGCGAAGGACCAAGACCACATAGAATACCGACACGATGCAGAAGTTTACTTCTGCGTTTCGCTCAGTTATTGCGGTGACTAAAGTTTTGGCGGATATTTATAACTAGCGGTTGTCACTTAGCATGAAGTTAACCGCTTGCCCATTTGCCTCCTAACATAACTACCACTAACAAAACTAAAGTCATCAATCCAATCTACAATAAACTCAAATAAATTAAAAAATAAAAAACATATCCGGGAACAAATGTATTAATAGAAGGGTGTTTAATAATTTCGGATCATGCGAAGTTCACGCGCTCAGGCACACACAAATAGATAAAATGTATAACTGTCTACCTTTACTAATAACTGGCGCCAATAATTTTTGCGACGCAATTATCTTTCTTATACATGCATACAATCGTCTCGCAATGACATATATATGTATATAAGTTTATATTTGTCGCAACGAGGCACTTAGTCCATATCTCTAGAAGTTGCGGAAGGGTTTAAACGTGATAAAATTTTAAAAATAAAAGACATTCGCTCCAATAAATAATATTTGGAACGTACCAAACTTTAACTTCGAAAGCCAAGTATGTACGAGCCAAACATTGTAAACTGTTGTTTATGTAGACGTTGTTGCCACTTGCTCCTAACTCTTCTTAACTCCTGATAATCATATTACGAATTAACGTATCTGAAAGCACTTACCAACGGGTAGTTAGCACCGTTTAAACTTATAAATTGGTACTTTTCAAAAAAGACTTACCTGAAACAAATAAAAGACATTTAGCAAACTAAGAACAAAAATTGATATTTTTTTTAAACATAAATAGGAAGGATAAGAGATCAAAATATGTATTCGAGAAACTTTCAATACTTGTAAAAACGAAACGTCAAGACTGTATAACTGTAACGGGGTCGCTACAATTCAAATAGCCCGTACTAATTCATTGTATCAGTGCGTCTAATTTAGATGAATTTGCTGTTTCAAAAATAGTCGGATTCTATACTACACTACTAGGGTAAATCGACCACCGGATACAATACATGAGTAAAGTACCAGTTAACCTTTTCGTCTTTCTATTACTCATCTGTTTTTTTTTTTTTTAAGTTAACACATACAAATCTAGTCTCAACTGGTTACCAATTTAACCAGTCACCTTGTAAAAATAACGAAGTACAGTTATGAAAACTTATTGTTAAATCGATATAAGCTTTCGTATTCAGCGACCTTAGACCATCGATATAAATTAGACATTTTACTTATAATGTACTCTTTACACCGCAAGCCGTGTAATTAACATAATCACCGCTTCACGCGGCCGGTTATGCTAATGACGCTCTGATCAAATCGCAGTGTACAGTCGCCTCCAAACGTGCTGCGCGTATGATTTTAATTTATGTTTATAATATTACTTTGCACAGCTGTGTGTACTATTATAAAATGCCCCTCTATTGACTTCTGTACAACCAATTTTCCTATCATTTGCCTATTATATAATAAAATATGATCTCTTATTTGATTAGTATCACAGTCGTTTGTTCTGGAACGTAAAAGATGACTAATAACCCGCAATGACGCCAAGCACGGTAACTGGATGCAAAATTCCAGGTTTCTGAAGCTTGTGTCAAGAGATTGACTTCTAAATGAATGAAGATGCAATACCCGAAGTTCTGCTGTTCTGGCTCTACCCATGAATATTTGAATGTAATAGATACTTTTACGTAAAATAATTGGTGCAGATTAATTACTAATGCAACAGACGCACGATGTTTGCGGTATTCATTGTACAGTGTATACATAGCTACATTGAAAATAAAGTAACTCGAAAAAATAAAATAGCATACTTGATTGCATTATTATATTTTACATATAATAAGGCATCTTAAAATTATTTTCTCTATACTTTTTTATCTCTATTGGAAGAATAAGAAGTATATGTGTCGCTCCAAGTTAATATAACATAAACAAGGAATAAAATAATCGTTTGTTCAACAAGATTGATAACCGTTGGTGACGTCGTTAGTATATGATATGGGTTTATTTCTAATATTTGACGAATAGATAGATCACATATCTCACTCTAAAAATGTTGCCCATTTAACAGTTGTTATTGTAAAGTAAATTGATAGTTAAATAAGATACGAGATACGGGCTGCTATTGCTTTGCAATATTTATTTTAGATATATTCATATTTACGTATGAAAATCACGTATTCAATTTCATCAAAAAAGTTAATTAAAATATCTTACTAAGAAGTTTTTACTACTAACAACTTTTTTCCTGTAGTAGCAATAAAACGAACTAAACATTTATGTTAACATGTTATGATGAATATCGTTGAATTGAATGAAAAGGAATTAAAAGTTCATAATATATCTTACATTACACGGATTTTGTACACATAATACAGAAGTGGGTTAAACTTATCCACGATACGAACTGCAGTTCCAATAAATAGTATGTGTATTCGGATTCAATACTTATTCGCATTTCAGTCGATATCCAATATTTACTGTGAAGTAAACTGTCTTGAGAAAATAAAATATGCAACAAAGATTCTAGCAACGAATAAGTATACATTTCCATCGACATAGAAGAAAAGACGCTATACTATGTAATTACGTAGGTTATAGATAAATTACCAATACTTTAATAAACTAATTAATACTTTAATATAATAATTAATAAATAACTAAGCTGAAAAGTTTGACATAGTAACGACTCACAATTTGACAAAGAATTGTAGTAAGAATAATTTAACAATGCTAAGTACGAAAAATTAAGATATTATAAATTTGATAATAAATAAAAATATGATGTCCACGAATTTATAATATTATCATGATAAGAAGAAGTATGCATGGGGTATTTTTTTTACCATTCCAACTAAGCTAAAACGCTTGTTGCTTGATATGGGAGGCTACAACAGTCGAACGGCGGGCGGGAATCGAAACCATGACCTTATGATCGGTAGTCCGTAATCCGTACGCTAAAATTTATTTTATTATGCCATTTATTAGGTCGGCAAAATAATTTAAGTAAGGTCCGGATACAGTTGAAAAAAGAAATCCAGATATTGTTAAATTATATTATCGAGGCCCAGAAAAAATATAAGGGACTTTCAAATGTATCAAAAAAAATTAGTTTGGCTAGTTAGTAAGAAAATATGATTTCATTTATGATTTAATATTTAGGTCAATTTAACAATATATGCGGCGGCGGTTTCGGCCTTCTGCAGTCCGCCTATTGCCGACCTCTGTATAGGCTATCGGCGCTTCAAAATGTTTTCGCTGACTTGTGACTTAGAATCATTCAAAGAAATATTAAAGTTATAACGTTGACTTAGCAAGAAATTTTAGAACACGGATAGAAATGAGTATTACATGTTAACAATATTTGTGCGACAAACTGTTGCTACGACTGCTCTAATTAAACATTTTAACATATATTCATTTCATAATATAATTAAATATTTTAACAATAATAGTAATAATATTTTTTGTAGTAAAAAAAATAACAAGGTTCGAATAAATTTCGTTTCGTTTAACACTTTTGTCGTCGTCAGTACATTGGCACGTAAAGGTCGCAAACTGGGCAGACAGAGTACCGCGTGCTCGGAAATCGGCGATCTTCATATTCGTAATTCCATGATTAAGGTAATTATCAAAGATCGCGTATAATTGAGGTCGTGGTTCTAGATATGAAGCGACGCAACAAATACTTTAGATATTTTGCATTTGAATAAGTATTTTTAAATCTTACATGTTAAAATAGTAATTAAGCTTGTGATAGAGAGAGAGAGAGAGAGAGAGAGAGAAACGGATATAACGGTTTTTAATATATGTTATAGTTAATATAAGTAATTGGTCATCGCACGGACATTATGAACAATGACCAAAATGAAAAGTCAATACGTTAACAACTATCGAAATATTTCCCAGGTACACATTTATATCTCATTACGTAATCTTAATTTTAATTTATCTTATTAATATTATAAATGCGAATGTTTGTTACTCCACAATGGCTGAACGGATAGGCTGGCTGCACAATGGCTATGTGTACATATAGATACATCGACACTGAATTCCACACGGCGAGTTTGTGGATCACAGATAGTAAAACATATTTTATTGCAATTGTTTTTATTTCCTAAAAATTATTAGAACACTACAAAATTATACAAATAAGCTAAACAATACTTACACATTTTTAAAACAAAAATAACACAAAATTACTTATATCCTTATAAAACTTAAAATGAATAATGAAATTCCATAATACATGTGTGGCTTATTAGGTTTGGCATATCATTCATCTGGCTGCCTGACGATCATGTAGCAGTATTCATAATGACCGGACAATGTGTTTAATAATTAGCCCGATTCGCTGGTATTATGTATATTGTCCGAGCATTATATATAATGCCTACATTAACCACTATGCCCGTAACATAAGCACCACCACAATACAATTCTCACATGTTTTTAATATACATATGTATGTACAAGTTACAAGTAAAAGAACACGTTTGTCGTAATAAATATCAAATTACATTGCTGCAGAATTATGTGAAAGATAGCTAGTTAATGATTAAAACTGTCAACACTACAAGTTTTTTTATGTACCTACATTGCCGAATAATCCTGTACATTTCCATAACATTTTCTACGTTTGCATACAGTTCGATTCCTTATTCATTCAATCGATTGCTAGTACATGTCCAGATTCAGTAATCACCAGTTGCCATCTATTTTTCATTTTTACTATTACAACTAAACCAGGATATGGGTAATACAATAGTCGAATGGCGGGATTCGAACCCACGACCTCGAAATCGGAAGTCCGCACCCTAAGTCATTAGGCTATTCGCGCTTTATTGACCAAATTAATCATTCTATGCATATAACTTTCTTTGCATGTAATACTTAGGTTTCTGATGTGATCATGACTTTTACATGCATACATTAGTATTTAAGGTCCATTTAGTGGCTCCGTTCGTCACTATAAAACGTCACTTTGAAACGTACAGAAAGAAAATTAAGTTTATATTTAATTTATTAAAAAAAGTACATTTTCAACTCATATAACTTACAAAATGAGCATTTTTTTTAATATAAATTCGTTAATTATATATGATATGATAACCATGATAACCTTAGCTATGGTATTATTTTATTTAGATATGGAAAACGAGTACCGAATACTAACCGTCAAATCGCCGAGACAAAAGTCGTACATTTCTCAATACACGCAACCTAGAAAATTGAAGGCCCTTGAGTACAAAGTGAACAGCCTTGACGCATGATGTAGAAGTGCCGTCTGTGGTTCTTTTAAAAAAAAATCCAAAACCGGTTTCACTAGACGCGATGGCTTGAAATGGAATTTTTCGCTCGACCGGCTAACATCGGTGGCTTGTATTAATTATTGCGCGTACGGAAATGCATCGTACATACCAGCAGTGTAACTATATACTAAGTTTCGATGCAAGACATGCAGACAGTTACGCACCTGTTGAAAATTAAAAACAGAGACATTAATTACTAGAGCTACTGCAGGTTGGCTTCACAATATGACTGTTATTAGTTTGTCTAAAGAAAAAATATAATTTAAATTTATTACAGTTATTAAAGTCACTTAGGGTTACTAACAGCGTCGTCTGCACACGCCCTTTCTATTGCGTTATAAAAAGCGACTTATACAACAAACTCTACATAATCGGCAGCATATTAATCCCACATATTTCGAACACCTACTTAGATTCTTGGCTATCGCCAAAAGTGGGTTTAAAGAAGCTGTGGGTAAAGAATTAAGTAATTTAATTGATATAATTGCAAGTAATTTAAATAAAACAGTTTGGGAGACAAAATTCCTCATGTAAATAAGTGCATCGCTCAACGACCAACATTCAACTGGGTTAGGTAGGCCTGTTCCTTTGGAACGTAAAATAGTTTGACCCATGCAAGATGATTGGGCGTCCCAAATCCCTTTTCCGTCCTATTTTCCTTTTCTGCTTTTTACGTTAAAAAAATGAAAATATTTAAGGTATTTTAAAGAATTATATTATGTTTGGGACTTTTTATATTTTTTTACTTCTATAATTAAATCCCATTCTACTGTCCGTAATATTAGATAAGTTGTCTTCTAAAATAAGATGTTCTGTTACTGTTTGTGTCGCAGCAAGAATAATAAAATATTTCATAATGTAAGTAACGTTTAAATATCTTTCAGAAGGATCAAGAGACAAGCGTTAATATAAAGTAACAGAGAAGAAAACTGTACAACAGAATGATAATAAAAATAAAACTTTATGATATCTTAAAAGTTTCCGCTATTCGTTTGGTTTATATCGTCTTCAGATTATGTTACAAAGCGACCGATAGATCGAATTCGGAACGCAAGCTGCGAATAGCATAGCAAAAAAACGTAGCGACGGCGCCTAAGTAACAAACATTTTACGATCCGTGAAAATGGCTCGAGATGAAGCGTATATTCTAAACTGGTAATACGCAACACTCATATTTCCGATGCGCGATTCGACGTTCGCAAACTTCGACCGCGACTCATTTGACTAAATCCAATAGATTTTTTATTCATGAAACGATTGACGTTTGTATGTTAATTCTCAGTAGTTCCCCGGCTCGACGGATGAAATATTGAATTATTGCCGAAAGTGGAGATACGTAGAAGAGGTCTGCCCAATATTAATCCGCCCGCGCGCTCCGCTGGATTTCAAATAAATTCGGATTGTGACAAACAAGACGTATAAATCAATCAGGGCAAGGTGGCGTTGCTCTGCAGGCTCTATTGCATCGACCCTTCAAATCTAGCCAGCGTATATCAAAAGTCGAACAAATTTGTATTGGCAAATTTATTGGCAAGGTTAAAAAAGTAAACTCGTTACGAGTTTCAGGTGGGACGGTGGTTTATTTACAACTTGTTTGATTTATATTATTTCTTCTGCAGTATGCTTGTCGTACTTCACTTTCAAAGAATAGCAAAATAGATTTTGGAGGAAAACTTATTAAAGAAAAATCATCTTTTCAACAAATATGTAAACATATAAACAAGTATATAAACATTTCATATACATATATTAAGTCTTAACAACTAAGTTAAATCTTGTACTAGGAAATGTTCCACGATAGTTTAATGACGCTTTCGAGCCCACGAACTTTTTTTATTTCGCCTCCATATTTCCTATCCTTAAATATATTAATATATAGCTCTTACGGTATCCTTGTTTACTGGTACCAAATGAAAAAACTTGTTTTAGTAGCTTTGACAAAGTAGATATAAGAAAGAGAAAAGATTTGAAAATACACCTAAATTTAAAAGTAATTTAAAAATGATTCAACGATAGACTCTATTCTATTGTGAAATCTTTTTGCTATAAACTACGGTAATGGACTTAAATGTTGAGATATTTGGGAGACGTTTTCTTGGCTTCTTGCCGCATGAAGTAAACAGTGGCTAAGACAAGTCGAATGTCAATAGAAATGTTAATATGTGTCAAATATAGTTATTCAAGACAACTTATGCAATGTTTTTATTATTTTATAGTTATCTGTTTACAACAGCTGGCCTTTTAATATTCGAAATAAATCTTAAACCTTAAATCTTTGTTAATAGTTTTTATAGCATATCTTTGGCGTAATTTAAAATTTATATAATTATTATAATATTAATTAGGACAACTATTATTTTGTTCTACAGCTATCGAAAAATAAAAAAAATGTAAGTTTATTAAGTCATTATGAACTTAGCGTCCAATGCTGGACATAAGTCTATCATAAGAATCGCCACAAAGATGGCGAATGACATCCTCTTTCTCCCGCAACCTTAGTGTAACAATAAAATACAGAGAATTTTAATCTAAGTGTACACAATTTAAACTGTTTTAAAGGAAAAAGATGTTGTGTTTTAATATATTACGTTACTGAAAACGTTTCATAACAATAGCAGCAATTATTAAGTGTTGTATGAAAGAGATGGATTATAATTTACCCGTGTACGTTAACAACATGGGCGTCGGGTTATCGCGCGATACCGCGGGACGGTAGCTAAAAACAACGTCCAAGCCGGACGATTAGACCCATTTGATATCCGATCGACCGCTGTTGTCGCATTCTTGTCAACGCGTAGCCATTTGACGCTACACATACCACCAGTTGCGGGTTTCAGTAAACAAACACACAGAAAAACATAATACAAATATGTTATTCAGAAATAAGAGATTCTTCACTTCAGACATAGGTTCGGGTGTATTACAAAGATGAACAAAGGAAGAGAGAGACGACAAATACTGTCGTCTGTCTCTTCCGTCTGACTTACTGTAGACTTACTAGGAAAGTATACGAATTAGGCTACAGGAGATCACAATGGAATGGACAAAAGTCCTATCAGTTGGCCAGAAATATTTATGATGAAAAAATGGCAAGACTTGTATTGACCATATTAGTGACATACCATTACCCCATCACCGTTCCATCGTTTCCTCGTCTCCTTTTTCTTATCAACTCCCAACTCTCCAAGGCTGGCAACATTTGTAACTCTTGCAGTCGTAACTGCTGTTGATAAGTAACTGTGGTCAAATAACATCTGGTGACCCGCTTGCTCGCTTGACTCTTTCTGCCATAAACAAATACAAAATTAAGAAGGGCAATTTGAAAAATTACATTGGCTTTAATTTTGTTCCAAATGAAAACCCAAATTTTAATACTAAACGTCTTCACAGAGGGCAGCCATGTGCTAGAGCAATTTCATCTATAATCGGAAACGTTATAATTTTGTGGAAGTTTAGAGATAAAATGTAGTGAAATTGTATATGGATAACTCAAGTTTTAAGGTACTTTGAATTAAAATTTGGTCGCCGCAAGTATTTTGGTATTTACGAATTTTTGTGTAAAAAGTGAGATGTACACTTTGTGCAAAATATTTGTCATAATTTGGAACAGGATATAAAAATCTTATGTTTATGACTAATAATGACTAGTTTATGCAGTAAGATTGGTGTAAAATTTAAATTTGTATCTAATGTCGCCTGTCTCAGTCACGAGCTTGAGTTTTTTACATATTTTGAAATCGGTTTAATACTGGTTCTCAAATGAATTTTATTAAAAGTAATTAAAAGCGCCATCAAATAAAATGTAGTCACAGAATTTAATGTACCGATATCCATGGCTCAAGGCCAGAACCACGGAACCTTTATCACGATCAATCGAAACAACGCATGGTTCATTTAAATGCATACATTGATTTCGATATCAACACTGTGTATTTAGTAATATTTACAAAGCAATGTAGATAAAACAATACGCAGACTTTAAGTGCGTTATATTGTGGTGGATAAGTTGCTATAACTGATATATATATTTTTTTAATTATCAAAGATACTTGATAATATTAGTACAATTAAACACTTGATAATATTTAAACACCTTTAAACTTTAAACACCTCATTTAACGTCCCGATGTCAAAGTTGCTGGCGCGATTTTACAATTATTATTTTTGTTCCGATCTATGCCGAGCTCACAGTATCTTGATATATTGCAGTTATTTTTGGTTCGGGTATTTAATTTTATTAATCACAGGATCCCATGCCGGTACCCATATTTTCTATCGAAATTGTTTTTTTTTTCATTTTGTATTTCAATAGCGTTACAAATTAAACTTGACCAGTTATACGAGTATGTGTCCATTTACCCGTGTTACACACAGATTAATTAAAACACCATTCATTCGGTGATAATTTCTTAGAAAACCGTTGCCATTATATAAGATTTGATGAACCACAAATCCTCCTAAAGAACATCGCTTCCTACCAAGGATAAATATTAAGGCTATTGAAATTTACAAATAAATTACCCTAATTTCAACAGGGAAGATGGCTTGACACTACAACCACTTGCGATTAAAAAAATTATTTCCCAAACCAAGTAAAATTTCCGTAGTACATAAGCATCTCGAGATACTGTAATATCATTCTACATAGACCGATCAAAAATGATAATTGGAAACGACGATCCGCTATAAAATCCGTAAATTTAGTTTAATTCCAAAAACCTTTATGAAGTTCTTATTATGTAATGTAATTCGATCACGTGACAAGCGTCACGTTGTAATGTCCAACGATGTCTTACAGATACGGACGGACTTACCAGAGGGCTCGAAAGAAAGTAATGGGCTTAGTAAAAGTCAAAATACTTTATCATTTTCGGATTAAAACTTTTAACTACTCGATCAAATATTATTACAAATAATTATTTACGTAAATATACATATTAGGTATAGGTATATTTATGTAAATAATTATTACACTTATGAGCATTTGAAAATGTTATACCTATTGTTTTATTTAGAACAAGCAGTAATTAATTTCAAAAATAATAAGCTCGATTGACCCTGTCACACCTTGAGCAAAAATAAGAATCGAATGATACCTCACTCTTTAAAATCGTATACAAGCCGTTTAGTCTACAGTAGTCATGCCATGGCCATAGAACATATATACATATGAGCTAAAAACATCGCCTTCTGTCAATCGTGAAAACTACCTAATGATCGCGTCTTCGTCTACATAGAATAATTTTAATTATTATAAATATCATATTTTTAGTTTTCATCATCACCGTATTGTACCAATTTTCATCAAAGTAATATGTTTATATAGAGGAAGATATTGCCACGATTTTGTTCCTTTGTGCCATGCGCGACATTTCTGTCATTATATTTATATAGATAACAAATTAATTATATTGCAAAGGCATTTTCCGCAAAGGTCGCTCAAACATACAAGGGGAGGGGGGGCGAATTATGTCAATGTCTTCGTTATCACGTCGATACCCCAAACAACTTTATATTAATATGCTCATATAAATGATAAAAGAAAGCCCCTGACCCAAAGGGTTAAGCGAAGATCAGGGATTTCTATAGATAAATGTATGGAACAATTAATAAAAATAGGAGAGCGGAAGATCTACAAAATAAAATGGCAGCATCGGTAGGGAACGCCAGTGACGAAAAAAATATTAACTTGATCGTAGTTACCAACTAGGATCAATCGAGGAAATAGGATCAATAGTATGTGTATATATATATATATACCTCGTTCCATGAAGTCTAAACGGAAGAATACTTTTTAAAGTATGGTTATGGAATAACGTTTTAGCGCCTCGCTAAGATATAATAAAGGCACAGGTTCAACGGTGAATACATCAAAATAATGTTAATTTATGTTATTTGTTAAAAGAACATCTAAATGCAACATATACGAGTATGAAGATTACAACTTCCACACTCGTGCATGTTACAACTGACGTGGCAAAGTATGTGATTCAAAGATTAAACTTTAATTTCTGTTATACTCAAGTAAAGTTACCTGCCTCGGGTCTTCCTCATATATAGGTACTTGCAGAAGGATAAATTTAAATCATAATACACATCTCTTTAAGAGACAACTAACTTGCTTTTATGACTAAAATGACATTGTACAGGGTTTAAGGATAGACGAAAAGTTTTAAAATCATTGCTGTGGTCTACGCACATGACACAGACTAAACTGGATAAAATATTTGAAACCCAATTTTGACCTTTATTTGTATCTTTTTTTATAACCAATTAATAA
>DWLR01001047.1:0-20271 GCA_018246295.1 Papilio alexanor hazarajatica
CTTCGGAGTGATATATAGCTTTTATAATATATTGAAAAAAACAAATCTTTTTTGTTAAATGAAATGAAATTATTTTTAACCGTTGGCAATATTTAAAATTAATTTGAATATGTCAAACACAAACAGCACGTTCAATATCTGCTAAAGTAACAACACGTCCATCTTATTAAACTTACCGAATTTAATATAAAATACGCTTTTTAATGCCATGACTTTGTAAATTTTTAATTTCATCACTGAGTTACTTTTCAATTTTCGAATGTTGCATATATAGTTGTACGACAACTTTCTCTAAGATTGTGATTTAATTATGAAAAGAAACTGTAACATCATGGTGATTTTATGAAAATAAGTTACGAGACGGACATTAATCGTAATTATTAATGAGAGATATCAAAGATCGGTTTTCCTCATTTATATTTTTTTAAAAGTCGGTTTAGTTAAATGAAATTATTAGTTTGAGGGGATTGTCGTATATTAAATATAAGCAATGGAAACATTAATATCTCAATAGATTGTAGAGTCTCGGCAGTACGGTACGGCAATCCAAGGGCATAGACCGTATCTCCAACCCTTTTACCGATTGTGTTCGAGAATTTTTGAGTTCTAGTACTTTCTCTTTTTTCGAGAAAAAAATCCCATAGAAGATACGTGTGACTAGAGAAACGCCTAATATGATTGTACATAAAAATTACTTATTTATATTAATATTAAACTTAAGAATTATGTAAGAAAGCAATAAGGAAATATTATATACTCATATTACTGAAGTGAACTTATATGTGAAAGAGCAGAAGATGAAAGCTGAAAAGATTATCTAAAAGATATTTTATTCTGTTTATTCTGAGGACATTCTTGATAACTTAATAAAACTCATTAGGATTAAAAAATGGTGGCGGCTTATGCATTTTTCTATATAATTTGTTGTAGAGTCGATGCTAGGATCCTTACGGGGTCCCTCCCCCATTCGTTATAGCCTCCCCCGTCTGAGTCAGTCTGCATTCGATCGCGATCGAGGTTACGCGCATTGCCTGAACTCGTGTTTAAAAAAAAAACGAGTGATTGTCTATTTCTGAACGAGTGCATTTTTGTTTTTTTACTGTGACTATATTTTTATTCTGTGCTTTTTTATTTTTGGAACACTGTCGTGCACTGTAAGGTATTGATTATGTCGATGTTTGAAAAACTTTTGCACTTTTATTTATTTTTGTGTCATTAATATAGCTTATAATATTTTTGTAATTTTTTTTAGTATTTCGCTGTATTGGACGTATTTGATCTTAATAAAGTGGTAGTAATTATTTTATTGTTATAAATTATTTAACCTAATTCAATTAATTACTTTATTTTTCAAATAATAAAGTATAAGATAGTTATTTTAATTATTTTGATTATATATTGAGTAGTTATATTGCATAACATGTATGTTATTTGTTACTTGGTGCTAGCAAAAAAACATTAAATTTAATTTTAGGGTTGTATACAATTAAATTAATTGGGGTTAATCTGGGCCGTGGCGAGATTACCGGGGATTACCTTTGTATTGCAGACAAAGTTCTATTTCAATCTGTTGGCCGTTATGTAACATGCAGCATTTAAGAATATACATATATGCCCTTTTCTTTCTTTTACTTTTATGCCCTAGTTATACTAAAAAGTAGCGAAATAACACTGCTAATGTAAGAATTAATATTGAAGTATGTTTTTAAAAAGAAAATCCAAACAAATTATGCATGCTTATAAAAATTCTACAAAAGAATTAAAATAATATATTAATATAATATAATAATAACTACTAATAAAAAAATGTTCATTGATTTTATGCAAAATAATACCTCTTACAAAAAAAATTGACCTTACACTAATGAAATGTAAATTGTTCGTATATCTAAACACAATCGTTTTATTTTTTTTAAACATACTTGTTTAGATATCACTCGAACTCGAATATCTGTAATTTTTGTCAAGTTTATGACGTAATTTTATGTAAATTGTGTCTATGTAGTGCATTTACACCCCCCTTTTAAGTTAATGTATAATCTGCTTTCCATTTTCGGCCGTCATGCGTCAAAGATATTGAAGATAAAGTTTTCATGCGAACATTGGTAAATGGTAATTACTTCAGGTTGACATTAAAGCAAACTAACTCAGCCAGAATGTAATTTAGGTAATTTTGCACAAACACAATTATAATTCACAACAACCTGCATCTAGATTATTTCTACCCAATCGTAAGAAGCCCGTAGATATTTGATAAAGTTCCATTATATTACGTTCTATTTATCAAATCTGTCATGAATATCTTTAATGTTTATAATATAATATATTAACAGAATTTTTAAACATTGTCAATATTTATATTAACAAGTCTTTGTTAATATAAATATTAAATTTTTAATATTTTAGCTTATGAAATAAGTTATAATATATAATAATAAATCTTGTTAAATGTTAATAACCTAATTAATAGATGACTCATTTACAATTATAAAGTCAATGCGATCCGTCACAGGTAAAAGCATTTCATTTTGAGAGCGCGACGCCACGTTGATTTTTTTTAATGCAGATAAAAATAACTGTCAACTTCTGTTGTAATTATTTTAATGGTAAACTATTTGGTGTCCGCGTCTTCGTCCCCTTGAAATAAACGCTTTGTTTTACTTAAAATAATGCAGGGAAACCCGAACTTTTGTCTAAAAATATGCAAATTTAAAAAAACAGAAGCCAACCTATAAGTCACACAGTTTATTGATTTTACTCGTGTAAAGTATTTAAAAATTTAAAGTATTTAGTAAATTTAATAAATAGTAAATTTGGCATAGGTTCATGATATATTTAAATTTATTTATAATTTTGCAATGTATAATTGATCAAGAACGTTTAATTGATCTCACTTTAACAAAATTAAAATGTGCACTATCATATCAAATCACGAAAAATCACTTTTGATACATGTTCGGGTTTTAACATCCTAAATTTAATCATGCAATGTAATTCGGGAGCCCTACACACCGATTCCAATATAACAAATATACGCCATACGATTTACCCCAACTACTCACTACTATTTTACTTTTTACTATTCAATTAGTGTTGTGTGTAAAAAAGGTAATTAGAATGAAGCAAAGGTCAAACAATTGGGCTTATCAGGACAAATCAAACCACAAAGCACACAGGGGAAAAAGGAAATGGATTGGATAGCTAAATAAAAACATAGCACGTAGTAAATGGAGCGACGATGATGGATTGGGGCGATCGCGTGCGGGACGACCCATTCGTAATGAACCCACCGATTTACTAATTCGTTAGGGTTACGCGTCAAAATACTAATTTCTTGCGTCATTAACCTTATTTAACTGCAAATTTATACACAAAATAGTGGTAGAGAGTCAGTTTGTACCGCGATTATATGAACAGTTCAGTTTGATAGAGGAAATACCATAAACTCACACTGAAGAAGCAGCACACATGTGCGTTTCATCTGATGAGTTACTCAATATGAGTGATGTGCCATAGATAGAGTAGGTATATGGACGACTGAATATCACTCTTTGTTGTCTTTTGGATATCGCGCAATGTCGTCTTATTCGGAAAAATATTTTGTATTCGAACAGTATTCCAATAGGTTTTCATCCGTATATACATACATATATACATACAAGAATTGATCATTTATTCATCATCATAATTGTCATCACCCTGTATCAGTCCACAGCTGGACCAGCTCATTTAATATTAAAAGACAAAAAGATAGGTTTATGTTACAACATTTAAAAACATATAGTAAATGACTTCTCATAGATCGATGTGTGAAAATAAATTAAATGGTATAATTAACCTATATCTTGGAAAAAAACTCGACCGTCGGTATTACAGGATCAATAATCTGTACCAGTTACTTAAATATAAAATTGAGATGACGCCAACAATTATTTCGATGTACACAATAAAATGGATGAAGTGAACGGAGGAGATTGACGAAGGCTATTTAGTGAAATCGAGCGGACAAATATGTATGTACAAACATAAATAAATATGTCGCACGTCTTTTTCATTTAATTGGCGTTAACAGATATCGTAGGAATAATAATGACTTTTTCTTTGGTCACAAATAACAAATTCTTTGGTCAAATATGACAAGGTCATATGGAAACACGCTCTTACATATTAATTCGGTCATTTGGATTTACAATATTTTAATTGTAGAATCAAAATATTATTATTTTGTTCATCATAAACTCCCCGATGTGAGTTGTATATTTAAAACATTGACATATGATAACGTTAGAAACTAGAATAGAAAATGGCTACTAAAGACAATTTCGTTATTTTTTTATGGACTGCCTTTTCGCCAAAGCCAAAGACTATTTATCTTTATTACAAATCAATTTACAATTTTAACGCTTATTCTAGATACATTTAATTATATTAAGACTATAAATTAATAAATACTTAACCCTAGTGAAATAGAGCAGTGGATATGAAAACTAAATTAAAATTAATAAAAAACGTTAAAAAAAATTTTATTCTCATTTGAAATTAGGGCGAGCAGTAGATTCGCGTCGTGTAAACCGTTCGTGAACAATTCAGGATATACTATCTGTCGAGGTAAATGACCGCCATACAATAACAGTCGCCCCAGTACTATATTATGGCGGTTCTATATAAGTCTTCTTACAAATTGGTCGTAACTCGATTTCGGAATAGTAAAAGAGATGTTCACATTTTTTGCTAACTTCGCATATTTTCTTAATTTAACAAAATGAATATGTGATGCAAAAATAACTTATAGAATCATGATCTCACTTATTGATTGATTACTTGATGAGTTTTTTCTAAATTAGGTAGAATTGGCTAATAATAATCTCATTAAAATTCCTTAGGTTGTCATTATTTAAGACTTGGTAATCCGATTACCAATTACAGTGCAAAGATACGAGTATGCACTATTATGATATTTTACTACTCTTAAACCATTTTACATAGATATTAAACTTTATCATGTTTACCACAATCGCACTCCGCACTTTACATTACAACACTACAAAAGACCACAATATAATATTACAATTTACCCTAATGGACGATGTATGATATGTTCATTGTTATTGTTAATGCAAAGAAATATGGCTAAGATCCGCCATATTGCAAAACTAAAATAACAATATGACAAAAAATGTCGTGAGGCATTTAATTGGTGAGATTTATACGTATCAACGATTCTTAATGACGAAATTAAATTACAATATGCAAACCAATTATAACGACAATATTTCTTATTAATAATTGAAAAATAAACATATGAATTGTATTTATTAAACAAATAAGTAAAATCCGATATGTCAGGTATTAGATTAAGACATATCACACAGGATTAACATGTGAAACTGTGATGAGAAAGTTTCCGATTATAATATAGAAAACTTAGATTTATAAACTTCCAAATGGAGTGCTCCATACAAATTCAAACGTTCAAAAGTGAAGCACAATTTACGAAGTGCCTTTGTAGAGAATCTAGTTTATTACTTATCTAACTTTAAGGTTATTTTTACTTGCTATAACATCGTCTTTTAAATGATAAACAGGATGATTTTGATTTGGTACCGTTGGATACATTTTTGAATTCGTGCCACTCGACTTCGTAGTAGGCAGGGTTTTACGAAGTCACTAATTGATGTTTTTTATGTAACTTCACTTATGTTCATCCGGATTAGACATCTGGATGTATGTGTCTTTGATAGGAAAGAATAAATAAGGATAATAATAAAAAAATCAACGAGGGAGCAGGTTACTAATAAACATTTTTCTACATCGAATTTCTTATTCAAATTTAGCGTGTATCCAATATGCAAATGTGGCTGACGCATGTCATGCGGATAACATGAATTTAAATATAACACCGAGAAGATTATCAAGATTATGTAAATATAACGTTACATGTTTCGGAAAGAATTAATAAAGTAATATTGACAACGACTAGGGATGTTTGGGTGGTACAAAATAAACAGACTTAACGTGGTTTTAAACACTAACGCCTACAACCCAGAGGGATTTGCAGAGATTACAGATTTTCACATGGCGCGATCCTGACACACCTCTCTCTTTCCCTCTCACGCATTAGTTTTTAGTGCTCCTTATATCGCCTTCCTTAAGATGTTATTAATTTGATCGACGTAAGTTTGTCTGAGACGTCTCGGATTAATGGATGCCCCCTATCCTACTTACCCAGAGAAGTAGGCAGAGATTAAATATCCCAAATTCATTATGAAAACATTATTTTTTTAATCATATCTTTGTTTCTTTGTAGGACATAACTTGTCCTAACTTTAATGCTCTTTGAAGGAAACAATTTAAGGACGTACCCGCCGTGAGTATTAAATAATAAACAAATATTAACCAAATTTCATTACATCCCAATATTGCATATTAATAATTTACGTTCAATGTTCAATAACTAACAGGAGTTACGTGTTCCGCTAAAGGAAACGCTCGTTACGTCATACCGAAGGTAACGGGTTAATTAAATGGTTAATTAAAAACATCGTGCATGCGTCGATGTTTTATGCCTCAGACAAAATGTAATTAATGTGTTTAAAATTCAAAATCTTCTCAGAACTTACCTTGAATTGGTGATTTTTCGTTGATGGAAAAATAAAGTTTAATCTCATTTATAACTGAAAACGTGTCCTTTTAACTATTTGAAATGCTAAAATCCATTTTAGATTTAATTTACAATTCTTAAAACATACAGCACGGTAACAAAGGCACAGATAAAATATATATCACGATCTAAAAATATTTGATTATGTTTAATAGGATAACATTATGTAGTGACACAGTTTTTAAAAGAGGTTGGTAGTGTTTTTATTATTAATCTCAACTTTTTAATACACAACATTTTAGTCATAAATTAAATTTGTTGTAAAATGTAGTTGTAATATTTCTTATAATTATAGTAGTCATGAAAATAGTATATGTTGAATTTGAAGATTTATTAATTAACGCGACTTTTGAACGAATGTGAGTATGAGCCGCTTGGAAATTCTTCCATTATATTTTTTTTTAATTGCGTCGGAACGTCACATACTCTATAACCTCGCTCTGTAAAGTTGAACGTACACTGAGTTCTTGTTAATAATTTTTACTTTTCACTAAAAAAACTACTTTCTTTTTCTTTTTGATTTCTTTTATTTTGATTCCAAATGCAAAAGAATGTTTTTTTTTCTCCTGAAGTAAATATAACATAGACAAGTGAACATTTATTTCTTAAGTACATTCAAAGTTTCTAACAGTGCGAATTAGTGATGTGCTGTAAGTGAAATGTGATAGAAAGTGATTTCGCGGCACAGCACTATAAGAATGTCTGTTTGTTAGTCCGTCCGGATTGCAACATGGGACTTCACAAACGAGAAAGTAAGTAACTATGTAACAACATATTTTTTTTTCTTTAAATAATTTAAGATTTCTTTCAAAATGGAACTATTTATAGATTATCCTTTTTGTCTTTTTTTCTGTGTGAAAACAATTAGACAGTACCCAATAATTAGGTATGTTACATGTTTTTCTTGTTTTTTTTTTACAAGAGCAAGCTGTCACTTATGTGACTAACTAAGTGAATATTTCCTTCTCCTATCAATCCCGTTCCCATCAAATTCTCTTTTCCTTCCCATCCTTTCCTTATTAAAAAGGGTGGGTATGAGAAAAGAATTAAAATTAGGCGTCCGGCACCTCTCTCATCAGACGAAACACAGAATACTTCTACTTCACGCCCGTCTTCTGTGAGATGGGATAGAGAACCATCTCCTAGCACACTTTTTGGGAAGTCAGAAAAAAAGGGGGATCATAAGGCCTTGGAGCCTAATTTTTACCTTGCCTCTAATTGTTAGGTGAAATATTTAGTCATTTGTCTATTTCGATCGTATCTATGTATTTTCATATTCAATATAAATGTAAATCGAATCAAACTTAAAAATTTTTAGAACTTTTGAATAGCAATAAAACAAAAAGTAATGACAGGTTTATTTCGAACATTTGTCATCGTTAAACGAACTAATGACCCAAACTGTAGCCATTACGATTGATATCTATGAATTATAAATAATGACTGGCCGTAAAAACACTAAATAAAACATAATATTGATGTAAAATCGATTTCAAACTTATATTACGCTTGAAATCATCACCAGCTAACAACATACACAGCAAATCAAAGGCGGATTGACCAAATTGAAAAAAATTGATCAAAGCGCGTATAGGCGAAAAAAACAACGAAGTCACCGATCTTCTCCTTCAGTCTAAGTCATGTAAAAACTCAGTCTCGGTACTATTTCTATATCAGTAAAGTTAAAGAATCTATCTTTTTAGAAGATACTATCTTTTTTTTTAAGTAATTTATATTTTGTGATGTTTTCGAACATGTTGAATGAATTATTAAGGAGAGTGTGACAAGACAAACCTATGTTGAAAAAGTTTGTAGGGATCGTCCCTGAAAAACTTTTTCGCGTATCGATCAGACTACTTTTACAGCATGTATTGATAAATATATGGACGCCTTGTTTTTTGAATTCAGGGGCAGGTTTTACGGGAAGGAAAGCGAATGGGATGGTGGGAGTGCCCATTGCAAAGAGAAAATTAAAAAAGAAATTTCCTAAACAAACGCTTTTATTTCAAATGCTTTAGTGTCGCTTTTATCATTACCGTGGTCTGTATTTTGTAACATTACACGTAAGGAACTTCCTTTCGGTTGTCCCTTGCTAACTTAATGTGTAAGTGTCGATTTTGCATTGTCAAAACAAAAAAAAAGTTTAAAAACAAATGGCAACTTCAATTTCCTGTCCTGGAATTCTAACCTGCCTGTGTTAAAAATTATTTTATACAAACTATTTACGGATAAATGTAGTTCATAAATGCCGTGCGAAGTAAAGTAATATTAGAAACGAAAGTGATCAATAGACGGTACTCATTTGTTTAGCACTAACTTTACTCTACTCTTTTCTTGAAGGTAACCAAGTTATAATTTGACGGCACTCACACTAGCAACTTGTTACAAAACTACTTACAATGATACGTTAAGTACCTACGAATATAAGGTTTCGTTGAGTAATGCCATTAAATAATACAAGTGAGATCTGAATGCGGTCGCCGGAATATCGAAAAACAACTTGCACTTTCAACATGGTTTCCTTTATTTGTAAGTCATTTGTTAGTGTTGCATCGGGACATTAAGTCTTTACACGTTTTGTACACGTACATATGTATATGTACTGATAATTGACTGATTGATTGGTACATCCAGGAACAAGATAATGAAAAAAATGCTGGTTAAAAAAAATATCAATTTCATTTTAAAATTTATCACGTAAGAATTTTGATGATTTGGAGAAATGTAACAAAAATCTTATAAAAGTAATTTGTGATTCAGAGATCGATTTTTAATTCAGAATGAAGTTGGAAAGGTTCATTCTGAATCTTTCCAACTTCAATATTATGTTACCTATAATATCGCTCGACTATCACGGTCCCTTTCATGACATAATATAAAGTAACGATGATCGACGGAGAAAGTCGAGAGCAGTCCGGAGACGCAGCTAGTTGTCGTACGTGCCACGACTGGCGAGTCAGGTCGGACTCGACAGAAGGTCGCGAGAAAATCAATAGCCGCCGCGCCAGGGTTGTCAGACGAGACCTTTTTAAAATAACCTAACACAAATCTAGCTATCTACTTCTACTCTACATTTTGAAACTGATCTAAGTATGTTTTCGGTTGCTAAGACGTTGTATTTTTATAATCGAAGTAGGCACGGAACTTTCAGCTTCGCGAAACAAATAATGAGAGTTTTGGGTGCCTCGCCAATTATAAAAAGACACACACACAATTAGAAAAATAAGTAGGGAGTTCAAAGACAATACAAAATACAACGTCTACTGACAATTTTAAAAAATGAAGCTATGTATCTATCACTGTCTTAGTTTTTCAAAACAAGTCAAAACTGTTGTTGCTGAATAAAGTAAAAAAAGAGAAATGACCAAATTACGTTTACGTCCATATATATAATATATAATGTAATATAATATAATATATTTTTACGTCCATAGAGGTGACATTCTACAGAAAAACTAAAAAACGAAACTATTATTATACCCATAAACATTTCATAAAGTATACGTATATAATGAATCAACAAAAGGGGCCAAAAGCGTGCAAAATGACCATAACCTTAGCTTAAGTCAGCGAGTTTGAATAGTTTTTCTTTTTTAACTATTCTTAGCGGTGTTATAGTGTTTCGTAGCCCTATGAGCAAGTGGTATGTACAGATAAATCTACTTAAACTTTGCAAAGCCCCTTATTAGGTTTCCCAAACTACATCGCTTAGGAATTCCCTCAAAGAATCCATTTAAAGTTTATAGTACGCTTGTAAAGATACTTTATACATACATATTTTAACGCATTTTGATATTCCTAACAAATAAATCAAATATGTTAATATAACACTAACGGAGTAGGCAGATTTACAGAATTTTGATATAAAAATAGTATTATTTTTATTTAATAGGTTCGTTAGACGTCACATGGTCTGTTATATTGAACGCAAGTATAGCAGGAGATATCTACTTAGATAGGATCTACTTACAACCAAATGACAGTTACTGCCCACGCAGTTGACTGAAAAGGCCTTTGGTGATAACAACATATATTATGACGAGCTGATTCTTACATTTGCGTAGAATAAATACTTCACATTGATAACTTAGTATTTATTTCTTAAGGTTTTATTACCTTTTGCTGTATCAATTTACATCAAAACCCTGGTATAAATGTTATTATTATTTTCAATTGTACTTCCTTATGGGGATCAGGACGCACGCTGGTTCTATTTTTGTCTCGATCTATACTATGATGTACACATGACAGAGCTCTAAGATAAATCCACACCATCTTGATTGCATTCCTCTAGCAGTATTTCCTCCTCCTCCTCCTCCAAAAAAGAGTGTACCCCTTCCTATTTTAAAGTCCAACGCATCTTCAGCTCGTCTGGTGTTGTGGGAGTTCGACAAACCTCATGTAACCGCTTCTCATTTAACCTACAAAAATCTATCTCCGCTTAACCTTTTAAAAGCTATCTAATATAACACACGGATACATATATAATGCACGTATTTAAGCGCCCACAAGACATTTCACTGGAAGTGGCATTTAACGTTAACAATGGCTTAACTTTGAACATTCAGGAGATTAGTGAGCTTGGGGCGATGTTGGGACTGGGCTTGCACCGTACAACTTTTAAAGGTTATTTGCATAATTGTCGTGTTCGGCTTCAATTATTTTTATAGCTCGTTATTTCGCTGGTAAATGCTTGTCGACCAGGGTTTATTTGATTTTTTTATATACATGTATTTTTTATTAGAAGAAAAAAAAATAACCGTTAAAAAGGAACGTTCACTAATAATATCACTAACCAGTGACCCGATCCGGCTTCCCACGGGTAGAGGCAAACGACAATTTTTTGTGTCTTAATGTCATACTTGTCATACACCTCTCTAACGATCTTTGTATTCAGTCAATTTCAACAAATTCTAAATTAATATACTTTCTTAATCTAAAATCCGTTTAGTATTTTTTGAGTTAATTGTCTTCTTTTATAACATACCAAGTGGGTAATGTAAAATGTTTTCAAAAAGACCTACACCATGTAATAGAACTAAACTTGAATATGAAAACCAAACCAAATAGACAGAGGAGGGGACAGACAGAAAAAAAACATTTCCTTCTCCTACCTATCTCCTTTCCCTTCAAATCTTCTTTCCCTTCCCATTTTTTCCTTATTAGAAAAGGGTGGGAAAAGGAAGAGGAATAAAAATAGGCCGCTGACACCTCACTCATCGGGCGATACGCAGAAAACTTCTACTTCACGGCTGTCTTCTGTGAAGTTCTGGCATTTAACCGGATCATTCGTACAACAGATGTTGTTGCGGACTCTACCAAAGTAAAATTACATAATATAGATAGCTAATGTAATAAGGTGGTGAGCAAAAGTTGGTTTCCATATTTTGAATATATTAGAATTTACAAATTTTGGGGTAAAAGATGCAGTGTAACATTTGTTTACAAAGTTTTGGTCTTGATTTGGAACATCGTATCGTATACGATACGATGTTATATACGATATTATGTTATAGGTTATGTCAATGCTTTAATTGCACTTTTAATGCAAAGAAATGCACGTTTACGTTGTAATTTAAATAATTGCAGTAATAACCCATGACATGCAATAATTTTCAGGTTCATAGTGCACGGTCGAACATGTATGAGCATTCCATACAAGTCGAGTTCCATGCAATGTGAGTTTTCAATGTCATGCGTTTGAAACGCTAGGCGTTTCGCATGTCAACTTTATGTTATTTAGATTTTAAAAAGCAATAGTGCGCCAACATGTATTGCATCATATACGCAAAGGTACGCTCTATACACTTTTACGTGTATACTAAACAGAATGTAGACTAAACATCGTATGAATCCCGGTTTTATTTCACGAATGAAAACAAAAAAAAACTGATATATTTTTTGTCATAGCTTTTCATTTACATTTATTCGTTCATGTAATATTTCTAGCATTTCTTACTTTTTTACTTAATTCTTGCATATTACTTTGTGGCAAAGGAGCAAGCGGTCACCAAAGTGATCGCTACATATAGGCATCTGCAACAAGCGTTTGCGAGTTGCAGATGCGTTACCTCTAATAAACAAAGGAGGGAATAAACTGAAAAATTAACATTGCCTTCTGCTATCTCTCCTCTTTCCCTTCCTATTTTTTTCTTATTAAAACGGAATGGGAAAGGGAAGAGAACTAAAATTGAGCCTCCGACACCTCATCTCGTCTTCCTTGAGGTCGTGGTATTTCACCCGTTGATCCGTCCATTCGTGGAACAGATGTTCTTATTGCGGATTCTACCATTATTAAAATGTTCTTAGTTTTATTGTTTATCTCCTTGCTAATAATCCTACCGAAATATTCTCAGTGAGACAAGAACTACTAAACTTTAGTATTTATCTATACATACCACCTTATATTTCATTTCAAGCAATTTTTTTCTGTCTCCTATATAAAATTAAAATAAACACGATTATTTATCAAAACTTTATTATTACATTTAAATTTAATTTAATTTAATTGCGTTTTAAATATCAACATCGCTATCTTATTCTATTAACTGAAGCAATAGTAAAATCCTTGAAATTAAATCTCACTGGACCGAAACATAGTTTTATTCGTTTCGAACACTGTAGCTGCGTAGTGTCCACATTTTTTTTCCTTTACACTTAATTAAAACAAAAATATCGTCAGCCAGCGTGAATTCAACAAGGCCGAATAAATAGTCACATAGTCTGTTAAAATATGAAATATTTTTAAGATAGTGTGGAGCCTTGGTTTCACTCGTCTGTTGGTGGTTCTTTTGTCTTCTGATAACTTCGGGCTTGTGGTATTCGATTACCCGACTAACCAACACTTGGGGTTTGGTCTTTTAAATAAATTATTTTTATTTAGATCTTTTATTCTCTGTTATTCTCATTTTCGTTAATGTCGTACATATCAATGGTTAGTAAATGTCGCAATCCAATCGGTACCTTTTCTGTTATTGCCATTTATATTGTTATTACCCTATACGTGTGCCCTTTTTTGTTCACCAATGTAATTTTTTTCTGTCATATAATTATCATTAATTTTCTAACCAAATACATTTTTTTTTAAATAAGTAATCCGTTGCCATACAAATGATAAACATCTAAATGTTAGACAATAACTTTATTGCATTTAAGTTTCCAAGAATGATGGTAACTTCATAAATATATAATGCTACACTGGGTAAAATTTAAGCTGTTATGCCTTAAATTTAAATCAATACAATACTGTCTTGTAAGTACAAATACTTACACAATATTAAATTGCCCGCTGACAGCCCTATGTCCATCGCCCTTACGAGAAACATTGTCGTAACGTCGCGAACATAACCGTTAGGGGTCTAGGGTTGTTAGCCGCGTGCGGACGTTACAGATTGCGCGACAACTTTGTGTGGCCCGTGTTCTCAACCTGGCTTACACTCTTTTATTGCCTTTTAAAACGGAACGTATTACTTTTTACAAGATACTAACGTATAAGAAGATTTTAGGGTATAAAAACATATTAACCATATAAGATTCTCTAAAGGTTTAATGTTTTTATTTTCGTAAATATCTGTATTATATTTTTGTCCTACATACTACGTAATTTTAGAGAGCAGAGAGCACTGCTAAGGATGGGACGTTAGTTTTTTTTTTAAATTTAGATGTAAATGAGGTTCCAGGCGTCTAATGGTTTACGATATACAATAAGCAATAATTTAATTAAACTAAGATACGTTTTTAAACAGTAATGCTGTAAAATATATACATAAAAATAGGCCTATTGTTAGTATCAATTACTGATGAATAGATAGATCGAAATAGATATCAACATTGTACAGACGGGTCTTGTTTGAGACATAAGTAACACGGTATAACCCTAACATTTTAAGAGGTACAGTAAACATAAAATGCATAGCCGTATGGAGGGTTATAAAATAAATCTACGGGCAGTGTACACAATCTAGCCGTATTCTCGGTTATCCGAGCTCCTAACGGCTTTGTGCTTGTACGTTCACATCCAGTAAATACGGTATAGTTACAACAATGTTTCAAGATATTTTCTGCTGTAACACTGTAAAGCAGGAACTAATAAAACTCCCGACAACCGACTGATGGTAAAACCTCTATTTAATCCCTTCCTTGAAATCTTAGAATCTCTTAAAACATTCTTGAGGAACAAATTTAGACATTCTCTATTATCCTGTCTATTTCTAATCGCCTGTTAGTAGTAACAATGAAACAAATGTTATATTTACAAGCAATAGTTACTTTAAGAGGTATTAAACCCGACTAACTTTACTATGACATTCCAGGGAAGAATGCGAATCAAATGACACCTCACTTTTTAAAATCGGTTATGTTGTTTACGTACTACAGGAGACCACAATGCAACGGACATTGGTAGACAGTCTTAGAACCTCTAATTAGGTCTCTGCCGACGAGTTTGTTTAAACTAACTATTGCTTGTTAACTTTGACAAGTACGATTATAAAACTCACCATTGTTTTCGTATACGAGGAAATCGATGTTATCAACGTTTACGAGGCCCTTACATAGAGGTATGGGGGGTATTTGCCGGTAATACGGGCCAGATGAAACCTCGCTATGGCTTCCGTGTCGACTTACGAGGCCGGCCAAGTGCCGACGTCTGGCGACATAGCTTCCGAAGCGGCGACGGCTGGCAACGTCTATTAACATTTTAATCACCCTCTGTAATGTACACATGTAGAGACGCGTGACATACGTTATACAATTTTGATGTAAATTCCTCAACCACGGAACCTTTTTTTAAGAAAGATGATACAAAACTAAATTGTCAGAGTATTTATTTACATCCGCAGCACTCAGTTACAGGTGCCTTGCTAACGTTATTACGAGTACTGGCCTAAGAATGAGTTAAGGGAACACGAAAGGTACGTGAGGATTGGATACGAGGACATTTTAAAACAGACGCACCACTGACGTAGTTACAATACGTAACAATGATCGAGCTAGTTTTTCCTTCCAACAAATTATTCCACTCTCTCATTAATATAGAACTGAAACATCAATTTGTTTTGTTACAGAGAATGGTCTACTCTCCTACGAGAATCCGAACTACCATTTGGACCCCTCGCGCCTCGAGTCCGCCATCTACAGCGACCTCTACGACATGCATGACGACAAGAGCATGGCTGACGTGTACGACAACTACCTTGACAACAGAAGGTAAGACCATCTTGCTAGATATTTATATATTAATCACAATGAAAATTAATGACAGACTATATAGTATTAGAAGAAGTAGCTATTGGGCAGACTCAATCAGGGAGGTACTTCCCTGATTGAGTTTGCGAATCCATGAGGCGCTAAAGGACTCAAGCCCCCCAAATTATCATAATTCTTCCGTGACCAATTATTATGTAAATTTAATAACCTTTTCCTTTCTGATAAAATATGATAACCTGATCCTTTGTACATGTCAACATGAAATCATAATAGTTTGGATGAAAATTGGTATAATAATAATGTTTATTTATTGAAAAAGAAAGAAGCTATTTGAAGTAATTCAACGTAGACCAAGTCGCGGGCAATAGCTCGTCCTCTACAATCTAAATCTTCTTCCATATCCACCCGTACAGTCGCGTACTTAATCCCTCTCGATCCGCATACAGTCCAATTTAAAAAGCGTTTCCGTTTCGCTCCCATTCCGATCGCTAGTCTGATGAACTTCCAATATAACGTACTACACCTAAATAACAAGCGATACTATCCTAGTTTCGAAGTTTTACTTTAATAAACCATTTATTTTCTACAAGTACAGGAAATAGAGTTTTTGTCCTTTCACGACACGATCAGAAACAGACATCTTATCAAAATTACCTCCATAAAATAACTCTAAAATCTTTAACGGCCTTTCAAAGCATGCAAAAATATCTGCCATTTAAATATAAAGTCAAAGCAAAAAAGTAACTAACTAGTATATAACGTAATTAAAAGTTAATTAACTTAATGTTATGCAATTTTTATCAAATTAAGATTAATTTAAAATGTCTATTTCATGAAACAATTTTAAAGCATCCTTTAACGCAAAAGTAATACGAAACATTAATTTATTGCCTTAATCTCCAGAGCAGTAATTTTCAGTAAAAAGTTAACAAAAAAAAAGCAAATCATGACATTTCCTAGAAGAGATAAAAAGTTTTATGTAACAAGTTCCGTAACGCTCTTTTGCTGCAGTTCTCTTGGCGTAAGTATTACAAGTACAGTCGCGTCCTGAAGTGACTACTAACAACTGCGTACAGAGTATTCTGCATAACCTGTGAACATTATTTTTAATATGAAAAACTGCAGAGAGATTCTCTTTGTTTATATTACAATGTAACGAAATCTATTAACTTTTTTTTAACAAAAACAAAACCGACTTCAAATTTGTATAATAAAATGTAAAAAAGATTCATTTACAATATCGATAATAACAACTTTTTGACACATGTTATCTATTATCCTAATTCATATACAAGGAATCCAAAGAGAAGAGAAATCAGTTAATTGATATGTTGAATGTATCTGTCGGAATTGAATTACAAAAAAAAAATCAGCGAGGAATATAAGAAACGCACTTTTGTTGTGCGTATTTATAAGTCATTTATAGCCGCGGTACGTCTTAGGACTTAAGTCTGCCAATATGTTAATTTTCAGTATATCTTCAGAGCCCAAAGCTCAATGGCATTCAAAATCAAAGGGGAACCACTTATGATTGTAGCGTATATTTAAATTTTTTTTTAAATTCGATTAATAAATGACAAACATAAGAAAAATACAGGCGAATTGAGAACCTCCTTCTTTTTTCGCATTCGATTAAAAATAAACGAACCATCCAGGTATTATCAGTCTATACTAGATTATGATAGTCTAAAAGTGCCGATGGTGTGAACGCAAATGATCCTGTGACAGCAAAGTGAATAATGTGTGATATGTCTATGATGTACTTAAGTTAAAAAGATTTCATTTAAATACAAACTTATCAGCCCCAAGCAAAGTTGTATAAACCTTAACTTTGTTCCATTTTCAATTTAAAAATACTAATAAAAATAGAGTTACATCAGAGAAAATGCGCTCTCTTCTGTAAGACGATGAGCATGGCGCCATTGTCCTACCGAGTGTCTAACGCTTAGACTGTACACACCAGACAATACGTCCTCCAACATCATAGACCTTAGAATAGGACGTACCTAGATAAAGATTATATATGGTTAGTTATTGTTCACATTGAAATTATAAAGGTAGAGACTGACAAGACATTTTTTTTTGTAAACGTGTGTTGCAATTTTGGTAGGACTCGTATCAAACAATAAGTAAGTCTAAGAGGACGTCTCATTGACCAGATTAATAACATAGTAAAGAAAAGCGATACACGGAGTGCCTGTAATTGACAAGCCTACTTGCTTAGATGTAAGGACGTAGTATGGGCAAAAGAAGTGTGCTGGGATCGCGTCAAATTGTAATACGTAATCTCTGCTCACCCTTCTGTGTCACATACATGTGTGTTTTTTACTCGACTGACAGGAAGGTAATATTTTGCGCTGGTATGTAAGTGTTTGGAATGTATGTAGGGGTGTATGTATGTACTCGTATGTTTGTTCCGATTTTATTGAAGAGTGAGGTGTCATTCGATTCAAATTATTCCTCGAAATGTCATCACAGTCATTCGAGGTTATTTGTTTTGATAAATAAGCTATATTTTTTATTTCTTTATTATATTTATATGAGTACGGTAAGGGGCTAAGGCACACAACTACGGCCACAGCACAACAGTGACAACATATTTCGATATTGGACCTACTAAGATATATAGGGGATAAATAATACCTAAACATAGCTCGGGACTCAGCGCCTGTGACGTCATGGGAGCGGCGACCTGTGCAATGCGCAGTCGTAATGCATTGATCGCGGCTGCAAGCTTCCGCCTCGGGCCGTGAAACATGCGGTTCGTTTTATAAACGCTATGACGCTTTTATTTATGATGGTGTTTTAAATTATTATTAAACTTCATTTGAATGTAATATAATAAAGAGATAATAATATATTATAATGTCTAATAATAAAAAAACAACGAATTTACGTGTACATAATTTTATTTATAAGTAATTTATCGGTTATAGCCACTTTACGTTTCATTAAACTCAAACTTAGGGCTTGTCCTAAATCTACTAATATGTCAATTTTCGATATATCTTCGGAACCCAAGGTTCAATGACATTCAAAATTTAAATGGAACCACTTGATAGTGTCCCTTTTCCAACAAAAAAATTAAAATCGTTCGTTCGTAAATTCTGCCGAAGTTCTGAGGTAACAAACACTAAAAGCAGAAAATTAGGAACCTCCTCCTTATTTTTAAAAAGCGCTTACAAAACATTTTTAATTTTATCCTTCTACGAAAATAAATTTACCTCTTTTATAAGTCTATAAACGTTCCTATAATATCAGCTCTAACCATGCGAACGAGCCACAAACGCGGGTTTAATGGCCCGCAGCCGCACCGCACAGAACAACATCCGGCAACCAACATAATGCTTAGCGTATGGTACACGTTACGAACTTATAGCGGGAATTTAGAAATAACTTTTCAATTACATTATTTTACTAAAAACGTTAGGTAATTTCAATGTACTTTGTTGATTTGTTAGTGATTAAGTTAAACTCGAAAGGAACGGGCTATATCAGTCTGGTTAATGACAACTTGACAGATGGGAGAGAACATAAAGAAAGTTATTTATTAATTTACTAATTCTATAAATAAGCTGTAGATTTTGTTAATAAATTAATTATGGAATGGAAAGGAATGGTGCGTTCTAAGATTTGAGATTCACGTGATTTAATTATTGTTTAGTACAAAATAATACAACTAAATATATATTATTAGTAAATTATTAGTACATTTAAGCAGTTTAACCTCCGCTAAACTCGCTCGTTTTGTCGTACTCGTTTTCAACTTAAGCCAACAGCTAACTCATTTTATGCAGTTGGTGAATTATTGCATTCTTGGAGCGAGGCTTCGTAGCTTCAGGAACGTAGGTGAAGATGTGAGATAAGGTGCACAGTGCCTTTTCATATAGATGCGCTCTACTCTGTCTTAAGATGAAAACAATTGGACAATGTAGTTTGAAGTTTTAGTTTTCAAAATGTAATATTACGTAGTATTGATTTCTGTAATTCAGAGTTGTAGGTAAATATAAAGAAAATTGCATTAAACATAGTTTATATATTCGTAACACAAACATGCACGTTGGTTAGTAATTATTTCATTCCTATGTTTGTCTCCGATCATCTCGTTTCGCCTCAAATCTCATAGAGAAATCCAGAACAAACATAAAACCAAAGCTTGTTAAACGACTTTCATTTTCCTTCGTGTACTAGACAATATAGAAGAATATCCAATACAGGAACGCGCAAATTTTTCCGTAAAACCGTCAACTTTCTCAGTAGGAGACGACCCATTCATAGCTCTTTCCATATGAATTATTATACACGTCAATTGGGCATTATACAGGTTGGCCCATAAGTCCTTTGATATGAAAAAAAATTTATTAAAATAAAACTAATTACATTATGAATTAAATTTTTATTTA
>DWLR01001048.1:0-20270 GCA_018246295.1 Papilio alexanor hazarajatica
ATATATATATATATATAAATAAAATAAAAATCTAAACTCTCACATCTCATGTAGATCTTACACATAACAAGAATACGTTTAACCACTACGATATTAAAGCAATAAACTACAAACAAGAGCAAATATTTTGAAATTGGAATTTCTGTTCACAAGGAACATATTGCAATGTATCTGATCTTATAGACCGCGATGAACCAGTCTTGTTCAATTTTATGAAAGACATTTATATTTTTATAGAAAGCATCATTCTATTAATCTTAGAAATTGTAATACCGCACTACCAATAAATAGAAAGGAAATGAAAGAGATAGATTAAAAGAAAAGGATAAAGAAAAATAAAAGTAAATTGTCTTCGAAAAAGTGGGCCATTTTAGATGGGACATTATGAAATATGATCATACTTAGTTACTAAATGATGGTATTTATAATGTATATAAACACCGCAACATGCTCACTTCGAACAGATTCCAATTTCAACAACATTTGGTAGTATCTTAAGTTTATTAGTTCAATATCCGAGCGATACCAGAGATACTCCAACAAAAATAATAAAAACAACAATATTGCAAACAATAAATAATGTTTTAATACCGCACTTCCAGTATTTAAGGAATAAAATGTACATAAATAAATAGGTTTCATTGTGTTGTTACTTCAAGTAAGTATCTTCGTGTACAGAACAATTTTATAACCACAATCATAGAAGGTAAAATAGAAATAGGAAGAGAGGAAGGCTAAGAAGATTCATGCAATAAATAAAGGGGAAGATAGACGTCGTGTTTTATGGCGAACAATCTCGAGGACCATCGAGGTCGAGGTAGAACAAGGCTGCGTTGGTTAGACGGTGTTCGTCGAGACGCCAAGCAAGTTGGGATAGTGAAATGGAGAGATGTTACCACGCATAGACCGACGTGGAAGGAGATACTCGACCAAGGCAAGGCTCACAAAGGGCTGTACAACTAACAGAAGGAGATGCCGTGTCGTATTAATTTTTTCCACAATCAGTGATTGGCGCTTGGTAAAGCAAACTGAAATTATCTTGATTCTACTCGTATATTTATATAAAATAATCAAAGCCTGTTGTAGGAGAGGTACGGAATGGAAACCGATGCAGCGCGACTATATCATATTGTTGGTAAATGTATAATATTGTAAAATTTAACCCGCGATTAATTAAGGCGCCAGCATAATTTACACATGTGTGCAACGACTATATTTGATATTTTCTCTTCGCGTTTTGTTTCGTTTTATTGCTGGCCTTTGGCACAATTGTTGTTGCACAAATGGCTGGCATTGCTACAAAGGGTAACAAAGGGGTTGTCGTAAATATTTTTCCATCGTTTCGATAATAATAACCGATGTCACAATATGCTCATAAGTACATTTGTGACGTTAGGACATGTTATGCATGTAATTATTGTTTTTTTTTCATTGATGGCGATAGTAGTCTCAAATCTTGATATGTTTTGACTATCCTATTTCCTAATATGCATATTGTATGTGTGTACTGTTGTTTAAATAAAATAAAGATCTCTTGAAACATTATACCGTCTTATGGTTTATTTTTATCTGACTTCATATATAACACGAGTTAAATAATGCGGTTCTTTTGAAAAAGAACTACAATAAGAGGTCAAAGTTTTCAGTTTTCAGTTTCCACTTATGTTTATAGGCTTAATCACTTCCCGTTTTTATTTTATCTTTAAACTTTTATATGGTATGAGACCTGCATATATTTAACTTAAGATATTTTGTTCCTCACAATTATTTTTTACTGTTATTGTACAAAAAAACTATAGAGTAAAATGTCAGATATCTGTAGTTGACATTTAGACTTTAATTCCAACAAGTTTGAAATAAATTCGACCGCAAGTTGATAGATAGTTTGATAGATATGCCGCCATTTGATTATATTTAGATTAGTAAATGTCTTTTCTTCCAAGTTCTTGTGTAACTTATTCAGAACAAAGAAGATGAAGTAAATTTCTTTCTTTTTTAAATTACAAATTTGTTTCTAGACTCGGTGACTTTCACTAACTTCTAAGAAACAAACAAGCAAGTTTGGAGATTGATAACAATATATTGTAACTACTTGTGTGGAAAATGGAATATATAATATTCAGTATAGAAGCTGTTAGAAAGAGAAGGAATATAAGAAAAAGAGATGGCGAAAGTGAGGGCGGCGTAACACGATTAAAGTACATTCAAATAAATAGCGTGAACAGGAAAATACCTTTTTACTTATTCGAAAAGATGTCATATAATTTTTTCAAACTTTTCGAACATCGTTATTTTTATAAGATTTCTAGAGAGTACGACCTCGAGTATGAGAGCCGTTTTTAAGACTCTTTTATGTGTTTTTTGTAAGTTTCGCCGAGAAAAGTTATTTTTAATAGTTTTCTTAAATTAGTTGTTCGACTACAGTGCTCTAAAATATAAGTCGTTACAAAATTTCAAGTGGTCAAAGTCATTAGTCATCAGTAGACAGTAAAAGGAATCAATTGAAATAAACCTTAAGGTACATCCATAAAATATTTTGTTAGGTTGTGGTTGGTAGATCATAGGCTTTAGGCGACTTATATACAAATAAAAGTCTCTGCATGTTATTTCAATACACCTTTAGGCGCCTAAAAGAAAAATGATGTAGCTTATTTTTCTGACGCAACGAAAAACGCGCACACCGAGTTAGAAATTGTTGTTAATGAATTATGTGTATGGCGTTTTCACTTGTTTTTAGCTTCGTTAAAATTGGGATAAAAATACCAATTATTTGGTAGTGATAGGGTAATAAATATAAAAATATATATTTGTAAGAAGTACATTTAGAGATTTAGTCTGTCTTCTCGTTAAGATGAAGTAATGTTTACATTTGGTTGTTTGAGTATTAATTTCATAATTCGTTCTATAAATGGTGCTCCTTCGTTTGATAGCATTTCCGTTAAAATTTGCGGCCGCTTTGTTCTCAGCGCTTTAGTTACACTTGAAATGCGATTGTTAATAAACGCTTTGTTTAAAGCAAATAAAACCACATATCTAAATGTATGCAATAGATTTGTCAGTCGTAATTATTTTACACGACATATTTGCACGTTCTTTCGCCGTTATTTAAATTGGTAAACAATATCGCCATATCTTTTTCTAAGTAATATGTATACTGATACATCTGGATTGAAATGGAAAAACTTCCTATGCATGTCTAAAAGACCACATGAATATTGTAAAACTTTAAGACTTCTTTGTAAATTCTAAAATTGATGAATAAATTTTAATCATTTTTCACCATTCTCAACTTAATTATCTAGGGTAAAGGTATATTTAACCCTAGATAATTAGGTTTCTAATGTTGAATGGTTAAGGTATCTTTACGTCCTTTTCTTAGTACGGTGGAACTTACTGTGATCGCCAACCCGCCACCCAAGCGTTGCGATTATGACCCATTTTCATGCGATTTATGCGCATGATGCGATCATTGGGTTAGGCCTGTGTCCAGTAGTGGATGATCATAGGCTGAGATGGATGGATAGGTGGAAGGTATATTTTTTTAGTATCGTTCGTAGTTTTTAGTATCGTATTGTAATCTTGACGTTATCCAGGTAACGTCAGATACGAACAACTAGCTTACTAAATATATAACTACAAAACTAAGCTGTTAAAGTAATATACTAGATTCCGTTGATAGATTTTAAATAGTTGCCGTGTATAAAGTCTCATATAGTACTTCAAAGGAATAGAAGGAAGCCATTCGAGCAGTTTCCTTTCAGAGCCAAACCGCACGTTGAAAGTTAAACGACTTTAAATTACTGACGTCCTAATTTTACTCCGAAGATTTTACTATCGGTTGCGTTTTGTGTTCTCCGACTGAATAGCTAAGTTTAGATAACTTTATTACTTTAAATGCTGCTTTACTTGAATTTCATATTATAATAGATGTACTATTAAACAAATTAGCGATTAGCAGCGGGTAGCAGCGGACACTGAAAAGATAAGAATTTCTTGAATCAGTATAAATATATTTTTTTATAATGTTGTAAGGCCGTCTGACAATCGAGTATTAAATAACCTAATAAGAACTTCATAGGAACCGTATGACTACGATGTTTTATCGATTCCCTTATATTGTTAATGAAAACTAGTAATAAAAAAATTACAAAAATACAGTAAGGTAATTACAATAATCATTAACAGCAATAATTTTTAATAATACTTATTGTTTTTGTAATAGTAACAAAAAATTTAGAGAAAATTGTCTTTGCTAAAAATAAGCGACGAGCTCAAAGGAAAAGAGAAAATAATTAACTGGACAAAGTTTCCTAGATATGTCTGGGGAATCGAAGATGTATCCTCTTGGAAGTCGTAATGATTTATTGAAGGTTCACGGCGCGAAATAAAACTCTGTTAAACGTGTAAATCTCTTTACTTTGTTTTAGTCACTTTTCTATTTTTTCGCACCGTATATAAAAATTTAAAAATAGTTTATACACTTATGGTTTTTTTGTTTAGAGGTTTGGCTCTATGATTTTGTTGAATATCTTTGGTAAACCTTTGCTCGGAACAATAAATGTATAAAGTCTAACTCTAAAAAAGGTAGTTGCAATGTATTTCAAGGTTTGCATTTCTGTTGTCAATATTTTAACTGATTTTTTCTTGAACTGAGTTATTTTATATAGCTTCAATGTCATTCCTCACGGTTAACCTTTTATAATTAACAGTCGGGAAGCCGGGAACTATGTGAAACATAATTGTCGTGGTCACAAAGTGCCACGTCATTATTCACCAAACTCGTTAAAAACTCTTTTCATTTTACGTTTTCGTGTAATTAAAATGACATGTCAAGTTTTGACATGTCGAGTTTATATATCACATAGAAATATGTTTTATAAAAAATTTGATATTATGATATAATTTTTCGTATATTTATAAATTAATCTTTGCTTTAGTAAGTTACAATCTGCCAATGTTACAATAACGTATAGTAAGTTTAAAGAAAACTTTTAAAGATAGGAAATTCACAAATCAATTTAATTTTTGAGTTAATTATATATGCAATTTCCTTCTGTTTTGTAACATTGTAACATAACTATATAAATACTATATAAAACCCATCGATTCTGCGGTACGAAAATGTGTCCTACATAGGTAAATTATTTATGTATAATGTTCTAAATTAACAATAAAGAAGCGTTTAGTATTATAATTTCACTTATATCAAAAAATAACGTTGCATAATCCGGACTTACTTCAATTTGGCATTGTCTATTTTATTCAAATGTTCCACCTTTTTTAATTAAGAATTTAATAAGTTCGTTTATACAGTCGGTGAAATCAACGTGGTGAAGTAAACGAAAAAAGAAAAAACTGTTTTACTGGCATTAATAAAAAAAACGTAGTTATAGTGTCTAGTGCGAAGGCTATATTTTCAGGTTTAGTAGGCTCCATTTTTTTATTTAAGCGAAGTCGGCGCGGGTTACTAGTTTACATATGTATGTATGTATGTACATTGTTAGAACATTTTATGGAATAAGCTCTCGAGTAAAGTGGTTTTACATAAGTAATTTTGATTTACAATATTTGTTTGTTAGTATTCATTATTTATACAATATTTTGTTATCGTAAGCCACATATGTGTTTATATTAAAATGAAAATTTATCGCCAACTGCAATATCGAGATAACATTTAATGCGTAAAATATGACCATTATTTAGTTAATCAGGACAAGTGCGGCTTTCAAATCACTTGGATATATTTTTCTGTTCCTTCGTTTTGACAAAATATACATATATATAAGAATAAATACGATTTATATATTTAGATGGTGCTTAAACGAGCAAGTGGTTCACAGAATATTCTATGATTGCTACCCATTTACATCTGCAACAATCAAAAAAGCTGCAGATGCGTTGCCCATATTTTCTGGACAAAGGATATTTCCTTTTCCTATCCATCCCCTCCTCCGTTAAATCCTCTTCCCCTTCCTATCCTGTCCTTATTAGCAAATAACACTCATCAGACGAAACGCAGGATAACGTCACTTTCTCCTCTTCTTCTGTGAGGTCGTGTTATTTCATCATTCTAATCGGCCCGTTCGAGCAACAGATTTTGTTGTTGCGGGCTTTTCCAATGTTAAAACGATTGATATGTATAGTAGTATCAATACATATTGATAATTATGTTTTTTAAACGTTTATTCAGTGTAGCGGATTTATGGCTAATTAAGTCCAAATTCTATCTACGTGACTTGATAGTTAATGAATCTACTATGGTAATAAATACATATTATCAGGCCCATTGAGTTTATATTAAAGGTTTATGTGAATGTGAAATAATTTCGTTGTGACTTAGAAATCGATAGCCATATCAAAGGAAATGTTATAATATCGTTTATGGTCATTCGTTGGAAGCGGTTCAATTTCTCGGAGCGAAAATTGAATTATATAAACCAAATCACAGGATCTTACAATGAAATCTTATTAAATTAAAAATTTAATTCAAGTATGCCGTAATTGTGTGTGCGTGTGCACTGAATGAAGGCGGCGGAGGACCGATCTTTGTGGCGATCAATGGGGAGGCCTACGTCCAGCAGTGGACGACCATAGATTGAGATGATGATGATGATGAAATTTAGACTGGAAACTTTGAAATATGACAAAAAATTGTCGCAATATCTGATGACGAGTTATGGCAATAATATTAACACGAATCACAAATTCATTGGATTTGTGATTCGCGTATTATATCCATATTTTACATCATATATTTCTTAATTTACCATTCCAAAGAAGATTTAGCTTATACTAAAGGATGAAAGTCGATGAGAAGATTCGATTCGCAGTCCATAGACTGAAATATTAGGTTGTTGGCGGTTCAAATTTAGTAATTTTACTTATACTTTATACAAACTAGTCTGAAGTCTCGATTTTAGTCTGTAACTTAGTAATTATAGGACAATTTAACTTCAACGAAAATTAGTTACAAGAATCTAAATTGTTTAGTCAAAGAGTCTCCACAAAGATAAATGTGTATTGTGTTAGTCTTGAGTAAATTAACCAAACCCATTGTGTATTTCAAAGAGATTTCTTCTGTCGTACTTCCATTGGCTTTATTCCAAGAGAAGGCAACACTAATGGCTTTTTCTTTCACCGTCTTCCACAACTTTCTATAAATAAAACTGTTTTTAAATTGCTGTCCTCGGTTTGTATTTGCTACGAAGAAATATCAACATTATTTTTCTCGATGAGAAGTAATTTTTTTTTACAATATAATTATAACTTAAAAAATCAATTAGAAATAAAGTATGAACTGTAAACTAAGTAAATATGAATATAAATTGTGATTTTCTAGATGTTACGACTAATTAATATAAGTAAAATATAAAAAAAACGCAATTAATATAACTTTGGTCCATTAAAATAATTAATGAAAAAAAATCAAACAAAATTTATGTTGCTTCCAACGTTGACAGTAACCAATTAATGAATCCATCACAAACTTTATAAAGTTGATTACTTTTATAAATAACATTACTTTTAAAAAGTAAGATAATTTTATATAATTAGATAAATTAATAATTTACGTTACAAATACTAGTAAAACTGTAGTACGTGTGTTGTCGTGGTTTACGTGTCGTGGTGTGGTGGTATAAAGAGTCGTAATATTTGGATACGATCAATGTTCTGAAACTATTTCAACATTTAAAATATTGGTTAATTGAAATTTCTTAGCATCAACACATTACAATTGCTAGGTTTTTATTTCTATGAAGAAGTAAAGGTTCAAGGACGAAAAATTAATCTTTCTATGTCCATATGACAAACAACAGTTGTATATTATCCGTCGAAACTAGTTGCGAGTAAACATTTTGTTTTGAAACTCGGCAACATTATGCCCCGGATATTACGTACTTTTGTAATTTCACGCACCGATAGTAACAAGGGATAATATTTAATCTATCTGCCAGTCTGATTTTGCTTAGTTGTTTTATTGTTTTATACTAACAAGCATCGTGACGATTTGAACATTTGGCGAACCCAGAATTGTAAACAATTCCGATATAAATGGTTTCTTAATTTCAGTCGACAATTTAAAAAAAAAAAATCATCATCAATCAAAAATCAATCAAAAAAACCAACTTTGCCACTCAATTTTGCAACAGAGATTTGTCTTATCACTCTCTCTGCATTTAACCTTTCAGCGTGTTCGAACCACCGCAATCCTATCGAAATTCTATTCACAACATCCTCTTTTTTCATTTCATTTTCATGCCACACTTTTCCCCTATAAACCTATTTTTATTTCTTCTATTTTTGAGCAACAATTTTTAATGTTTAAACTTTTAAAACGAAAATACAAACTAATAACTGATTGAAACCATGAATGATGAATTCAAATTGTTTGTTTTGTACTTAGTAATAGTATAAAATTCACAAATCGTAAAATATTATAACGAATAGGAAATAGACAGTTTTAATAGGTAAGTACAAATTTCTTTCTACTAAAGACATATGTAGGCAGAGCTCACGCTTTGCTCACATTTGTTTAGTAACAAGACCCACGACGCCGTGTAACAGTGGTCGGTACAGTGATTGACATCAGAACATGCTGGACAAGGAAGTAGGAAGCAACAAACGGAAAGTTCCAGCACCGCATGGCGTGCTTTAAGTTACGACGAAAGTTTATTGACGAAAGTTGTGTTTAGACTAAGCTTTTGTAACCACATGTTTCGTCCATTTTCATTTCGTACTGGAAATATACTTGGCTGTACATTACAGTCTATTTCACACTGCTATATGGCTTGTAATTTTGTTTATATTTAACACCAATAAACTAAAAAGGCACATGAAAGTTCCTTAACGTAAAAGTACCAGTAGTTATTTAAATAAAAAGATGGCGTTATTCTCAATTTTAAAAAAATATTATTTTATTTAGGTAATCCTGATGGTAGCTAAAATAATGTTTTGAAAAATGTATTGCATCGAACCCTGAAAAGTGTGAAACGTATTAATTTACTCGGACGTTTTAAAGTGAGTGTAAATCACGTTGGACACTTTCGTTACGTAGGTAGAGTAGTTACCAGATAATTGATACGTGAACCTAAACACATGTTGTGTTAAAAACCACCCACGGCATTCGTCAGATTAAAAGTACTAAAATTTAATACAAATACCGTAAGTCTGGTTTTCGTACAAATTTATGCTCAAAGTAATCTGTTTGACTTATGAATATTTAGAACATTTGTCACCGCCTGCTTTATTGTATTACAAAGTTTTGTTTAAACATCGTCACTCGGCAACAACTTCCTTCGGAAAGGGAATAATTCGATTATTCTAATGGCTCCCAAAATCGTCCCTTGTAATTAAGAATTTATTTAGGCGCAAAAGGGACGGAATTGTTAAGATTATTTGTTTATTGAGATATAAAGACAATACACACGTCGAAGTTTATCTTTTAAAAGGCATTGAATATGTTATGTGGTACATTTATTATTAAAAATTGATATTGAAAAATACCGTTAAATTAGGCAATAGTAGCCGTTTTTACACCAAAGTGTTACTTTAAAAATAATCGACAAAGAGAAATAAATGAAGATTCATTAATTTAAAATTGTAGTGTCCATTATAAATTTCCAAGTGAGTTCGCAGTGATATTATAAACATGACAGTTGATTCGTATCCCCGTTCGGTGCGTAATTTCCTGTGGCGCTCGGCAGCTTACGATCTTCCGGCGCTGTGCAATCATTTGGTCCAAGTTTACAATTCTGATTGAATAATTCAAATGAAAATTAATACTCTCTATACTCTTTCTACTTTTATAATACATACGAGCTCATATATAAATTCATTCATATCTAAGAATAGTAAAATTTTGTCGCGTGTTTAATATGCAATTTGTATCGAAATAAAATACTTAAATCTTTTATTATGACTTGATAACTTTATACTACTATGTTTGCTAGTTAAATTAGAAAATTAATCAATATATTCAGAAATCTCAGAAACTTTGCAAATGATAAGCTGGTGTCATGGGTTCGATTCCCACCCAAGACTAACATTTGTGTGCATGAACATGTCTCTTTGTCTTCTGTCTGGATGTAAAGACCACCGGAGGACGGGCAGCAGCGTTCTTTTCTTAATATGGAGGAACATACTGCGATCGCCAACCTGCCTGCCAAGCGTGGCGATTATGGCACTTTCCCCTCAATGATGCGATCAATGGGGGAGGCCTATGTCCAGCAGTGGACGATCATAGGCTGAGGTGGTGGTGGTGGTGGATAAGCTGCTTATTAAAACATATCGGGGTTGGATGGAATGTTTGATAAGATACTGCATCTGCGTTTGGGGAAATGCATCTAAAATTCACCTTATTGTTGTAGAGAGTGTGCTCTCTCTACAGCATGACTCAAGGTGATGATGCACTTACACAACACATACCCGAAATAAGATCTATACGACCAGACTAATGTTTACTGACAGAAAAATGTTTATATTTATAAACAAATGGAGGAAAACACTGTCTTATTTTTACTGGCTTATGACTTTATTTTTATTCTAAACAACTTTTATACGATTCTTTGTTAAATTGTTTAAAAAAGCATTGGAACTGATGTTGTAAATATTTCTGTCCAATTAAAATGTAAACGTAACTCATACTACTTCTAAATTAGTGCGTACCATTCTTCGTTCATATCCTTATATTTATTTTTTATCAGGGATTTTGTTCAACTATAGTCATAGACTAGTTTATTCATTATAATAAAAATACGAAAATGAACTGAGGAATTCGGTCGTATTCTCTTATATCTTATGTTTTTTACTGAGAAGATTACCGAAGAAATAATCGCTTTTAGTTTATTACTTGACTCGCAATCGTGGTGACCATTTGCCAAGCGCTGCTGTTCCCGCAATTTGGCCCATTGAATTCAGTCTCTATTACACTGGGAACGTTAGATTTGATTTGTTGACTAATGCATCATAAACTGCTTTTCCGGTGACTTTGTTTGATAATCTGACGGATATATTGTGTATTTTAAATTTTGTACATAAGCTATGAAGCTGTTTAACAAAAATGTAGGCACCATGTAGAGATATTATTATTTTTTAATCTAAACTCAACTGCATTAACTCTATTTCTCTTGAATAAAAAGAAACTTTCTAATCCTTATCATTAACTTTTCACCGACCTTATTACAATTCAAATATGACTTGTAACTTACAACAATATACCGGAAATATTGGTGTATTATATACGAAAGAAACGAAAAATAACCTTTTATAATATCTAATAAACTATACGTTTTTATTCTATTTACAAATTTTATTCTTGCCTAAAGTTCGAATTAGCCCTAGATTATTAATTAATTTCTTCTTACAATCAATAAAATTGAAAAATAGTACTGTTCCATCCATTTCATTCGATCGCTCGGCTCCGTTATATTTACCACTGACTGTGTCCTGCTGTTTCACTCGCCCGCAATTCACATCGCTTGACTGTGTTATTGCATCCTCTCGTTTATCGTTTTTTTCTTCTTTCTATTCGGTCTCTAAGGGTCGAGGCTTGATGTTAAATAGTCTATAACCTTATTTAATAATTGGACTGAAAAATGCAAAAATATTTCATCTTATCCAATCGGTAAGTCCCGAGATTAGCGTGTTCAAACTCTTCAAGTTTATTATACATTATGCCGGTATACATTCGAAATGCAGACATTCATTATTTTCCTTTAGCTTCATTTTATATCAGATACTGGCGTTTTTCATAAATATATTAAAGAGAGAACATTGTGTGTGTATTTAAGCAAACGCTATTCATATTTTACTGTATCACGTAACGTTAAATTTGTATTGTTACACTAGAATGAGACGTTTCTCACATTAATTTAAATATGCAATCGTAGTTTATTCTCTTTCAGGCAAGTATTTCAAACTGTAATTGCTGTGGTATTTACCTAATCAATATGAGGCAAGATAGTTCGACTTGACGCCATACAGCATAGTACGTAGTATAATGCGGCTATGTATATCATCAGCAACATCATCATCATCATCATCATCAGTCTATATCTGTCCACTGCTGGACATAGGCCTACCCCAATGCCTTCCACAGTATGTGGTGCTCCGCTTTCCGCATCCAGCGACTTCCTGCCGTCCGCACGAGGTCCCTCTGGAAGGCGGGCGACCCACGCTTCTGGTCCCGTCTCGTATATTATATGTATTTACATAATTTTATTTTTCGTTAGGTATTTTATTGAATACGAGCCAGAACTAGGAATGGTTAATTCCAAATAAAATAAGAACACGTTATGTAAGTTACGTCTTTGACATTATTGCATTGCCGTGAATTACTACGGAAATTGTATGCAATTTTTAGGTAGAATAAATATTATATTCACCACCACCTCAGCCTATGATCGTACACTGCTGGACACAGGCAGGGGACATGGGGGGAATGGGGGAGCCATTGATGGCATCATGAGGGGGGGGGGGATGTGCCATAATCGCCACGCTTGGCAGGCGGATTGGCGATCGCATATGTTCCACCGTACTAAGAAACAGGCCGCTGCTGCCCATCCTCCGGTGGTTTTTACATCTAGACCCAAGACAAAGAGACATGTTTATGCACACAAATGTTTGTTTTGGGTGGGTATCGCACCTGATTCGCGAATGAAAGTGTCTTGCGCGTAGTGGCAACCGGTAAGTCAGTTGAAATTCAACGTTGTTAAATTTTGGTGGAGTAATTTTCTTTTGGATATAGTCTTGAACTTATAATTTTCCCTAAATGTTTTACTTCATTATAATTTGATTGTAATAATTAATATTGTAAAAAGTCCTTTTCTTCTTTTTTTTGTTAAGAAATTTTGTATGCTAGGTTTAAACTAATTAATAAATGGTTGTAAAACGCATCTTATTTCAACAAAAATGCGATAGTCGTTTATACTGTACGGTCAAGGGTCCAGAATTGGCAATAACTTGTTCAAAATCCAAATTAAAATTATAAATGAAAGATTGTCATTTTGCTTATTACACCTTCATGTTTTAGTGACTCAACCTGTCATCATGAAATTTTGGACCTTTTATAAAAAAATCCTAGGGATTGAAAAATATGCGTAATATATGTAAAGTAAATTTCCAGTGAGGAAAATAAGAAATTAATGTGTGCGAAGCCGTAGGCAATACTAAGTTATTTATAACATCTAAATAATATAGGTTTAGTACCTACATGTTTACTCATTGTAGGTAATTAAACTACGCAATAATATTACACGTCCCTACCAACATGTCGAAACTCCAGGTGTCCTCGCTAATTAACATCAAGACACATCTGTTTGTGTGTACGCATATACAAACATAAACTGAATATAACAAAATAGTAAAACAAACTGTGTGATGCATTTAGTATAGTATGAGGATGATAGAACATGTTTTAAGTTAAAAAAACATAGACGCTTTGTTTTAAAGAATAAATTACTAAATACGAATAATGTTTAAATAAAAATCCTATGAAAGAAACCTTAAATTCGCATTAGAATATAGCTTAAAAATTTCAACTACAGATTATGTATTTTTTAATAAAATATATTTAATAATAATAATAACACGTAATAGAAAATGTTCAACATTGAAGCATGATGACAGACACCATCTATCTATCGGGTCTAAAACTATCCCGTCTTTCAAATTGCAGCCAACCATATAAATTATTTAAATTATTTGCATTATGCCCGTGACCTTGACGGGTAGGCAGGTATTACGGAATCTATTTGGCTCTATACTAGCACACCTCTCTCACTTCTTCTACATCCAAACATCTATGTACATGATCATCGATTATGGGTCGTCGTCTGGTCGATATAAGTTTTTCTGGAACGTCCCCTGCCAACATTGCCACTCACTTCTGCGACACAGATTTGTATATTTGTTTATAATTCGCTAATTATTTTGTCCAAATACGTTGAGATTTATTAAGTTTTATATATAAAGAGAGAGAGAGGGAGAGGGAGAGAGAGAGAGAGAATAGTATCTGTTAATGTGTCCAAATAAATTCTAACAAGGCACTGAGGATATTTAATATTTTGTAGGTTTTTTATATTATTTCATAATATTCGGTAATGCTATGAAACTTACAGTATGAAAACAGGTTTTTAATATTGTGTGTATGTAATATGTAAAGTTTCTTTGTGTTATTGTTCGTTGCTTTATCTTGTTTAGCAGGGAATGCGCTGCAACCTAATAACTGTTGATTCATGCCCCCTTGGCCCGCATAATTTCCGGTGGCGCCTGACAGCTTACAGTCTTCCTCTATTGCGCTTTTGTTGTGGTGCAATTCTGAAGCTTCCGCTGTGATTGGTGAGTTGGTGAAAAGGTGATTTGTAATTTTTATAAGTCAATTTTTACTTTTCCACCAGATTCCGAAAAAAAAAAAAAAGAAAATCAGCTTTGTTTTACTTTTAAGCACTTTTAATTGTTCATACAATTGGTCACTTTTAACATTTCACTATTAACTTCCTGTAACACAGAAGGTAAGGAGATAGTGAATTTAGGTCTAACAAAAAAAAAAACTAGCACCGTTTTCCGAAAACTACGTATAGTTCAACGGGATAGATTTGGCATCGATCCATAATACTTCTTTTGATTACACTATATTTATATACCATCTACGCTTGTATGATTCAGTTAAGACTATATGTTCACTATAATTATAAGCTGATCGTCTTCTAATGATGTATATGTATATACTTTTACAAGAATTTTAACGCGTATCTTCCCTTCTTCGTACTTTCTAAATAAAAATAAATAAATTTGTTACCGCTAATATCTCGTGACTTTTACCACAGACTGCAGTGGGCATTTGCAAAGCACTGCTCGTCTGCCAATTTACCTCATTGAAGTCGGTCTCCCTTACGACGGGCGGGTCGGGTGCGCTTTGTTAACCAATGACGTTAAGACGTTTGAAGAACATTATGGATATAAATAACTAGCTATTAAGCAGCAGGTAGACGAGAAGTCATCAGGATATGTAGGTATTAGCTAGAGGGAAATGGCTAATTTCATATCATTCTTGAATTACACTAAATTCTCACCATATATATTTAAAATGAAATGTATATATGCTTTAATAAAAACTTAAATATATATTTTGTAAATCGGAAATGAGTCTGTTGGTGAACATAAACCACGAATGTATAATTTTTTTCTTATCTGTGATTATGAAATTTAAATGTAAATACAAATTTCAATTTCGTAAATGAACTTGGCACTTAAGAGGAGTAGTTTGGCAACTATTTCAATGATAACAATACGTGAAGTCAACACAATCGCCGATCTGGCATCAAACCAATAACTCCGTGTGATAAAATCGAAGAATTATGTGCCATTTATATTGTGACAGATTAAATTGCAGAAAACTTATGCTACATACAAGTTTTAGAGGGTTAAAGAAATTTTATCTAAGACTTGTCTCATTTCATTTTTTTATCTTTCTTTATATCACTTAGGTGCTTGTATTTATCAGAATAAATAAAAAATTAATTCTAAGGTTTAAAATAATCATTATATCTCTTTATATACTGTTTAATAGCAACACTTTTATATTAATTATTTAGTGTTGTTTCATATAAAACTATAAAGAAATCAAAGGCTGCGGGCGGATGGAAATTAAATGGTTCCACGATGTTAACTCGATGACATCTCGAGGAACCCGGAAGCGAGGAACGCAAACAATTTATAGTATTGTGTAATCAACGACAACAACTTATCTTTAACGATCTAAGATATTGAATTGTTTCAAAATCAGCTTTAAAACATATGCTGTCCACGTTATTACATTAAATACGCTGGACCAAAGTATCAGATTTCAAAAATACATATAATTTTACTAGCTGAATTCGATATGCGTTGAAATTTTATTTAAAGTAAAAAATTCCAAAAAGTCAAAATAATATCAAAGCAAAGTGTAAAGTTTCATTAAAAACGGAAAACCCTTTTTATATAAACACAGATTTTTGGTATACCAGAAATCTTCGCGGGAAGATTTTTATTTATATTTTGTGTAAAAATATTACAAGCTTATTAAAAAAATATATCTACTATCGTAAATGGATTTTTCTTAATTACATCACTACATACTTTATACAATTTACTGTGTAAGTACTGACTACAATAGGATTTTAATGAGAAGGGGAAATTAGAGGAGGAGGTCGACACAAGCCAGTGGTAGCCGATGTGACGCCTAACATCAGGCAAAGCACTTACTAGCTAAGGTGTAAACAGCAGCCAAAGATTTATATCACACATTTTTTTATTGTTTTTGCTTGTACATAAATACCATTGTAAAAATTAAGTCATGATATAATGTATGAATTATTATATGTAATAATTCATATCTAAAATTATAAGCAAAATGTCTTTATTGTCAAGAAAAAATTACTTCTATACTAGCCAATACAATAGTATCTGATTGTTATCCAGACATTGTCTCGATGTCCCCGGTGTAGCGGGATTAAGCAATTTATTGCTCTGTTACAATCCGATTGAATTGTATAGCTCTGAATTGATTAGATACTATAGCATATAATGGACGCTTTTATAATACATTAACTAGGTACTTCTAGTATAACTAGTATTGTAGAATATGTGACGAAGAAAAAAAATTATATAACATTTTCAAAAAGTCAGCAGCTAGCTAATTTTTATTTTGATGATAATTTAGCACTAATAATGATTTAATTTGAATGATATTTACGTTTCATTAACCCTCCTTAAATTAAAATTAAATTTATAGTAACAATGTGACTAATATGGATAATTTAACATAAAAAAGGCATAACTCTTATGTGAGTGGGGTCACATAAAATTTTCTGTTCTTGGTAGATAATAATTCCGTCCATTTCCACGTTGCACCACTAATTGTAAAACATCCTTTATATAGAAAGCATGTAACATAAATACACTGTAACTTTAAAAATGACAACAAAAAGCTTTTTTATTACATCCAAAAATATTGTATATCTACTTTTATGTATAGTATCTACTTTGCATAATTGTTACCATCTCGTTTAATTCACATGCAGTTGAGAATAAAAATACGAGTGTAAAAAGATGAAGACAGTAGGGTAAGTACCTATATGAATAAAAATTAAAAGGATTGTATTTGAACAGAATAATGTTTCGCATTCACACATCAGTGAATTTGAAACACAAAAGTAAAATAATCGTTCTTTGTTGTTTTAGATTTTTCATCTTTTGAATGAATTGAATTATTCGCAAAGAATGCAGAACTAAAATGTTACATTTTTCAAACTTAATAATAAAGAAAATAACTACACCACACTTTATTTCAAGAATGACGTGCTTAGAATATTGTCTCTTCTTTTTCATTCTCCTTTTTCAATTGTGAACTTCTGAGGTCTTTGATGAAAATAATTATCTGTAGTTAGGTGAAGATTGGCTGACCGGTTGGCGCAGTGGCAATGCCTCTCACGCCGCAGGTCGTGGGTTCGATTCCCACCCAAGACAAACATTTGTGTGCATGAACATGTCTGTTTGTCTTGAGTCTGGATGTAAAAGACCACCGGAGGACGAGCAGCAGCGTCCTCTTCTTATTACGGTGGAACATACTGCGATCGCCAACCCACCTGCCAAGCGTGGCGATTATGGCACATTCCCCCCAATGATGCGATCAATGGGCGAGGCCTATGTCCAACAGTGGACGATCATAGGCTGGGTGGAGGTGAAGATTTGATCAATTTTCATCGAAGTCGTCTAATCATTATATTATTCTATTTGATACAAGCATGTGAAGATGGCCAAGATTTTGATTTTCATTTAGTAATTTCTTTTAAAAACTTGGTACATTTTTTGTGTAGATAAATACTGAAGTCACCAATAGAATAATTTGATAAATAGCTCGTAAATTTTTCATGCGGGCATTAAGAAAACTAATCCATTGCACCTGCGACAAGACTAGTTGCCGACCCAAACGTAACTTACTGCTTTAATACTCAGAACGATTAAAAATTAAACTTTATATGGATTTTGTAAAATTAACAAAAAAGATCTTGCAGTCTTTCAATTTAATGAAGATGAGTCGTACCACATCGTGGGAAAGAAGATTAGATGTTGTAGATAAGAAATTTTACTGAACGAACACTTCATTTTAATTTTAAAAATAATTTGAACTGTATTAAAAGATATTTGAATATTCGCCTGTTTGAACAAAGAATTGAAACGATTAAATGTGAGGCTAAAAAAATTGTTTACGATTTCTAAACAACTTTCATGCCTATAGTCTTAAATTCTGTTAATCCCATTACAGTAATACGGTGTTCAGAACTCTTTAAGCGCGATGGATCCATAGACAGGTCAGGGAATTAAAAAAAACCACCGGAAGCAACATACATGAACCTTGCATAAATGTGTCCTGATGTTTTGCTTTGTTTGTCAATAAACCACAGACAAAAGCGAAGCGACGGCTGCAAAATAATTATGCGGGCACAAAGACATGCTCAGACATCCTTAGCATACAAAAAGCCTCCGCCGCGCTTTGTGCTCTGCCATGAATGAAAACTACATTAACGGTTGGAGCATATTTTCTTATTTCACACGCGGTCGCATCTCTACGAAATATCCTTGAAAAACTCGATGAACGATATATTTTCAAATGTTTTTATATCTCTTATCTCAAGATATTTAAATTAATAAATAAACATTTTGATCTGGGTGTATTAAGTATACACCCAATCAGATACAGATCAAAAATATTTATTTGTTGTAACTGCAGTATCCGCACCGACGGTGGTCGCTTGAATGGGCCACCTCGGTAGATATTACTACGTCACAGAAGACATGACCACTGTAGGAAATTTTATGCTCCTGCGCAGATACCACATACCTATAGATACTTAATCCATACCCCGAAAGTGAAGTAACTTAAAAGTCGCCAGTTCGTGACTCTGTAAAATCCCGTGTAATTCCGCAGTCAAGGGGCACGAATTCGAAAACCTTTCCCGCGGTACGAATTCCAAATCTCCGAGCTTGTGATTAAAATGGTGACGATTTGTGTTGGAAAATCGTGTAAAAACCACCACAAAGTTTTATAAGTAAATCACTAAATTCTAAATACACACTGACACTTCAAAAATCGAGCCTCGTTTTTGAATTGACAACGTCTGTGGGCAGAGGTGGTAATTTAGCATCAAATAAAGTTTGGTGTGGCAAAAATAGAAACTATAATCTAGTAGATAAGTAGGATAAGGTGATATATGAAATATGAGAAATAGTATTAAATGACAAATAGAAGCAAATCCATTATAATGCATTAAAAACAAATCTTAAGGAGAGATTTTGTGTAACAATCCAAAGTCCCTAACTCAAAATCGACAACTGATACATAAAAGTTGAAAATTGAACGCTAAACTTTGCTTTCATTTATAAAACGTGAATATTTAATATATTATTTACGTACTGAACGATATAGTTGTACAACTATTTAGAATGAGAACGTCGAAAGCTTTGGAGAATCTAGCACCGCTCCGCACCAATATCGGCTATAAATTTCTCACGTAAACGAACATGTCTCGACCAAGATCGGACGCCATACATCTCAGCCAGCAGCCGCTTGTCCGACCGCGAATTCGCTTTGAAAACCGTACTGCGGACTTGTGTTAAACTAAATCGTTGCGCTTTTGCCGAATCATGAATTTAGAGAGATGAATTTTATATATTATATAAATATACGAAGTCGCTGGATGCGATGAGCGGAGCCCCGTATACTGTGAAAAGCATTGCGAAAGGCCTATGTCCAGCAGTGGACTGATATTGATGATGACAATACATTATTTTTTATGTGCTTTACGATTAATGTGTAAAAAAATAATTAACCTTCTATGGCTTAAAGTTGTTTTTTATTTGTTGAGAGTCGATAAAGTTGCGATTATAACAAGAGAATATGTTATAAACGAGTACTTAAACGTTATTGAACTATTAGTTGATAATTTCCCTCTCCTTCTCCTTGAAGTACTTCTCCGATTAACGAAGGCTGGCAGTCAGTTCAGCACATCTACTTCTGTCCTTTGCGAGGCGGAACAGTTAATTTCCATTATACTCCAAATATATCTAACATCCCAGGCGAGCACAATGTAATGGAGAAATTGTAAGCGAAGCAACTCCCAGTCCAGATTTCGCAGTCAGCGTTCAAATGCAAGGAGAGACAGGCACAATGTGATGGAGTGACTGTAAGCGAAGCAACTCCCAGTCCAGATTTCGCAGTCAGCGTTCAAATG